>JAJIYU010011766.1:0-15029 GCA_030144865.1 Tinospora cordifolia
TTTTATAATTATTTATAACTTTTTGACGAAGGCACTTTGTAATTATTTCATAATTTCTTAATTTTTTTTTAAATTTTTAGTGAAGGCGTTTTCTGTGAAAACGCCTTCACCTTAAAAAAATTTAACCAATTTTTTTTTTTTTGGTGAAGGCGTTTTCTGTGAAAACGCCTTCACCAAAATTCACATTTTTTTAAATTTGCTTTTTTTTTTCCTTTTTCATTTTAGGTGATGACGTGGCTACATTACGTGGACGAGACGCTTACGTGGCTTGATTACGTGGCAGCTGACAGGGCAAGACTATGGCAAAGGAGTCAATATTTTGAAAAGAAGAGCATTTGTGTAATTTTTTGTAAAATCGAGGGCAATCACGTCAAAACCCCTTATAAAATGTTTGATCCGAACTTTCCACAAAGTGGGGACAGCCCCAACAATAAAGTAGATGTTCAAACCGTCATATTTAATTAAATTTATTTGTTGGTCCCACCGAATGTATGAAATCGGATTAGAGGTTAGAAATTTTAGCAATCTTACTTCTCCATCCACACGATACACTAGTGTGCTTCAGTATCACATGAATCGTTCAATAACCTTACTATAAAAATATAAATAGAGAATTGAAAAGAAATCAAAGAAAAAAAATATAAAAGAAAAAGAGATAGCCTTATTTTACTAATAGAACTTTTAGAATAATTTTATCAAACAGAAATGAATAGTAATAGCTCTATTTATAGAAGTTTTTTTTCTTAGTTAACAAGTAATATTCAACAATCGAGATTGATTTCTTCATTACTAAGAAAGATTAACAACTCTAAATAATTTTTTTTACTAAGAAAGATATAGCATTATTGCATCATCATGTTTATAAGATAGAAATATATATTATTAATTATATTCACGAGACTCTCCCTTAGATATCGATTGATGTATAGAAATGTTTCGCCTAAAACCTCACTTGAAAAAAACCTATAAAAAAATTGAAATTAACAAAAAAGAATGTATAATTCCTTTAATGATTTAAGACTACCTCATTAAAGACCTTACCAAGAAAAATTCCAATAGAAAAAGAAAATTATTTGAAGAAAAATAATATAGTAATATCATCTTCCTCTCATAGGAACGTCATTGAAAATTTTTAAGTCATCTCATCAATATCTCAAATGCTATAGCAAGTAGTGTCTTGGTGAATAACTTTGCAAGATTATTATATGATCTTTTTTATTAGATATCAATTTGTTCGTTCTTTTGGAGTTCATGAGTGAATAAAAAAAACTTTGGTGAGATATGTATTGTTCTATCATCTTTGATATATCTTTTCTTTATTGCGTAATGCAAGTAGAATTATCTTTATATAAAATTGTGGGGATTTATTTATTCAAAGGCAATTTGTAGTTTTTTTTTCTAAATATAATGGATCATTAATTTCGACCAGACATATTCTTGGCATGCCTCATGATTTGCTATTAATTCAAAATGGTTTGAGAATGTTGCAGTTAGTGATTGTTTTGTAGACCTTTATAAATGGCAGCTCGACCAAATGTAAATAAACAACCCATTTGAGAACATGCTTCATGTGAATTAAATATCTTGCATTAACATAAACGATTAGTTTTGGTTCTAAATTATTAAAATAAATAAAACTCTATCAACCATTCTTTGGATATATCGCAAAATGTGTTCAATGAAATTATAACACCTTTGAGTGGGAGAGGAGCTATATCTTGCGAATAGATTCATTGAAAATGATATATCATGTCGTGTATTATTAGCAAAGTACATATGTCCACCTATTGCACTTAGAGATAGTACTTCAAGACTAAGAATCTCTTCATTGTCTTCTCTCGGTCGAAAGTAGACTTCTTTATATCAAGAGATTGTACAACTGTTCAGGTATTTAATGGATGTGCTTTATTCATGTAATAATTTTTTAAGACTTTTTCAATATAACTTAATTCTAGAACGAAAATTCTATCTTCTAGATATTCAATTTGCAAACCAGGCAAAAATTTGTCTTTCCATAGTTGTTCATTTCAATTCTTTCCTTAAGTAATATGACACTTTGAAACCTCTTCTGGAGTTCTAATGATGTTTAAATCATTAACATATACAACTATTATCACAAATTCAAATCTAAATTTATTCATGATAATACAATGACAAACTAGATCATTTTTAATCCTTCTTTTAATAAATATTCACTTAGACAACTATATCACATGTGCCCTAGTTGCTTCAAAAGGATTTGTGCAATTTAATATAATAGTGCTCCTAAGATTTTAAACATGCTTCAAGCATTTCAATTCTTTTAAGAATTTTCATATAAATGTCATTATTAAGGTTACCATACAAATGCATAGTAACCACATCCGTTAAGCATAAATCAAGATTTTCATGGATAATCAAAGTTATAAGATTCAAAAGGTTATTGCATCCATTATAGAAAAATATGTTTCATCATAATCAATGTTGATTTTTATGTAACACCTTGGTCAACAAGTCGTGTGTTATATCTTACTACTTCATTTCTCTCATTTCTTTGGCGCATAAATACCCACTTATATCCAACAGGTTTAAATTATTTAGTGTTTGAACTATAACTTCAAAAACCTTATGTTTTGCAAAGGAGTTTAATTTAGATTAAATTGCATCTTTCCATTTTAGCCATTCACTTCTAAATTAACATTCTTCTATAAATTTTGACTCTTGATTATCCTCCATAATATCGAGGGTTATATTATATTCAAAAACATTATTAGTAATAGTTTGCAATCAATTCCATCATCTTCTGATGCCAGTCGAATTTATGGAGTTTTTTCATTATTGATTTGAGGTACTTGAATTACTTGAACAAGTTTCATGATCAAGCAAAATTTTACGTTCTTCAATCTTGTTTATCTTCTCAAAAAGGTCATTGTTATTATCTTAACCTTTTTTTCTTAAGTAGGTTTTTATCTTTTGAATGAAGTGGTCTATCACACTTCAGGCATAGTTATAGATTGTCATTTTGGGACTTCAAACATTATTGGTGTGTGTAACAACCCGTGTTCACTACATACTGTTATTGTCCCCACCTTAGCCACCACTGACTGGGTGTAGGGTTTTGTTCTTGGCAAGTCTCGAACCTAAGTCTCCCAAAAGCGCTTGACACAATGAGACACACTCGAATGCACATTTAGCCCAATAATCTCTCTAGAGTCGGATTGATGTAGGATATTATAACCCACCCCCCTTGAGAGCAATCTCGTCCTCAAGATTCATACCTCCAATACACACAGAGCGCCTCTGACACCCAAGTTGTTATAGTGTGTTTGAAGCTAGTATATGTAAACTCAGTAACTCATTTATCAGTTAATGCATCTTGTAACTGGTTCCTCATATTTTGTACATGAATTATTTTTTGAACTTCAAGTTCTCTTAAATTTTTATGAATATCAAGATAATTTAAAGATGTTGCACTCTATGATATCTCCCTTGTAATTGGCATATTTTCGCCTCCTAATGCTAGAAATGTTTTTTTTTTTTCATTAAAATGACAATCAATGAATCTTGTTGTAAATACATATCTCATTAATGGCTCAAGATATTTTAATATGTGAATGGGATTCAAACCCAACATATATTCTCAACCTTCTTTGGGGTCCTATTTTAGTATGTTATGGAGGTATTAATGACACATATATTACACAACTAAAAGTCCTTAAATGAAAAATATTCGGTTCATAACCATAAGTCAATTATGTTCAGGCCACCCATATACATACATAAATATATTTATATGTGACATTTAATTCATTTCATTACATCATTTCATTCATTTCATTTTCTTTCATGACTAAGTCCCCACTATTAATATTAATTATTATTATCTAGTTATTTTTTTTCATTTAATACAACTTGTTGATTAATACAATTGTCGTAAGACTATGTATTTTTATTTATTATTCATTAATTCATATTTGAAATATATATGTCAAACCCACTAACTTAATGTCCAAAAATACAAGTCGCTACAATTATAAAGTAAAATATTTATAATAATCGATTGGCTTTATATGTACAAGTACTACAACATGCAAAACATCATGTCCCCAAGCTAAAGTGAGGAGTTTTGTTCTCATAAGCAATGGTTTAGCCATTAGTTATAGACATTTTATAAAAGATTCTCTAAACTATTTTGTATATGAACATGGGCTACAAGATGTTTAACATTTATTCCTATTGACATGCAATAATTATAAAAAAGATGTAAGGAATATTCACTAGCATTGTCTAATTGAATATTCTTAATTGAATGATGAGAAAACTATGCTCTTAATTGAATTATCTAAACAAGTAATCTTGCAAATGCTAGGTTACAAGTTGATAACAATCACATATGTAACCATCTTGTACATACGTCCAATTAAGAATTTGTAATATTTAAATTTTTTACATGATGGATGAATGAGACTACATATGTCACCATCAATTCTTTTCAGAAATACTAGGGATTTAATCCTCATTTTAGCTGATGATGGCTTTACAATTAATTTGCCTTGCGAACAAGTAACACACATGAAAAATCATTAGACGTAAGTATTCTTTTATTTTTTTTAATGGATGTGCACGTATACTTTCTGTCAAGACTCCTTCCTTAGGCCCAAGAGCGACCCAATCAACACAGTGACTGAACGAACTTACTCATCGAGTCAAGTCTGCATAGTTACTATTAAGCCTTTCCAATCAACAACAGACAAGCTACATCAGAGTAATTCTAACATCCATTCATTAAAGTGCAAAATTAAACATAATATTACATGCATTCTTTAATCATAACAAAAGGGCCTCATCACTAATTTCATGTAATCTTGTTTCAAGAACATACAATTGACATTAAGATTACCGACATACAAAATGAACAACCTCTATTAGGACTCAAAAAGAAATAAAGGACCCCTGAGGAAGCTAAGCTATCAACACACCTTTCCCTTTATTAACTGTTGAAGAACCTAAAATGTTAGTAGAGTAGTGGGCCTAATATACAACATTGCTCAGTGAATAGTAAAACTAACATGTTACAATAACCCACATTCCAAAAATAGTGCATGTATGCATGAACAATAATGATAAAAATATGGTATGTAGTAAAAATAGTTATAAATAGTGCAACGGTTAAGGAAGAACAATTAAAAAATTGTACCCAAACTAGGGTTTCAAACCATTAAATCCAACCTTATGGTCATCGCATGAGCAGGTCATGAGTTAGGCATATCAGCCATTTGAGCAGGTCATGAGCTAGGCGTATTCATCGAATACCCTAACTCCGCGCGATCCCCAAGTGTTGTCACTAAGCAGGTCTGAGGCTAGGTGCATTGATCATATGCCCTAACCCCGACACTCGGACCTCGAGTCAAATTCCAATCTTATCGCGTACCCTAACCCCACACTCGGACCTCGAGCCTATGGTCTCACTATCAATGTACAACTACATATACTTCAAAACCAATTCATGTAGCTCAAACACACGAAACCATTCAACCATGTCATTTCAATCATGTTTGATGCAAAGAATACAGTTAAAGTAACATATAAATTAAACTACTTACCTCAGGTCCTGCACACCCATGTCCTTTAAACACTTGGCCCAGTGCCCCAATATACACTCAAATCTGTGTTATATTAAACTCAATTTTTAGTTCCTTTATAAAACACAACTTAATTTTGGTCCTACTATCCTTAATTAGTCTTAGTCAACCCAAATTCGACTCGATCAAACCTAGTCAACTAGTCAAAATTGGTCAACATTGGTCAATTTTAGTCAAAAGTGATCAATATTGGTCAAAATGGACCTATTTGGTCAAAATCCCCTAATTTTTCATACTTAGTCAATTTCCTACTTTGGGTCTTATCTGCGCAACAAATTTGTCAATTTTTCTGCACGCAATCTATATGTCGGATTTGTACATAACTTTTCATATATGATCTATAGCACTTGAATATTTTCCAAAATTTTAGTTTCTAATTTTTGAGCCTCATTTGATATGTTTTCTAATGGGAATATCAGGTACTCTAATTTTAGATTTTTCATTCCATCTTTGCAGTAAATTTTTCAATTTTCCTGCGATCAATTTGTTTGTCGGATTTGCACAAAATTTTTTTAGATATGACCCATACTCCAAAAATATTCAGCATAATTTTAGTTTGAGATTTTTGGACTCTATTTGACATAGTTTTCAATTGGGATATTAGGAACCTAAATTTTGGCTCTTTTTATTCTATCTGCGCAGTAGACTTGCCGATTTTCCTGCGATCAATCCATGTGTCAGATTAGAGCGATATTTTTAAGATTTTATCTACACCTATTAAGTACTTCCCAAAATTTTATTTTGTGAGTTTTGAACCTCTTTTGACATGGTTTCTAATGGGGATAACAGGAAATTTTGTTTCCTAGGCTGCATGTGACAGGCAGTCGATGGTGCCTTCATTTGTCCCACTTAGACCAACTGATTTGAGACAAAACTTTTTCTTACCATTACTAGTTGTCTCAGAAATGCATCCACTAAATTTTAGGTACATTGGACATGGTTTAGCATTTTTAAAAATTTGTACCAACAAGCATAAAATATGGTGTCCTTAATAGATCTTCAAAAAAAATTTCTAAGTATCATATTTCATGTATAACAGGGCATCCATGCATGTTTATAAAACCAAACATACTAAGTCTTAGGTCATCAAATTTGTACCCTCTTGTAGCTCTCAGTGTCTAGTTCGCGCACCCAAAATTTTGGATCCTTAGGACTCCCCGGTGTGCGTCGAATCTTGCTGCAAAGTTGCCCCAACACTGTGTTTCCTTTTCACAGTTACGAGCAGCCCCTCTTCGGCACACTTTTTGACACGTTTCGAGAGTTTAGTTGGTGTTCCTCATAAAATAAAAGTTAAAATATACATTACAAAGTTTAAAATGAGCTATTTTACCTCAAGATCCAACTTTGGATGACCCACGAATCTGCCTTGCAAACTCAACTAAACACACTTTCTGGGTTTCGATAGTGGCAAATAGTTCATGGTCATTTTTACTTCAAATGGTCTGTGTTTTTGACCAAAGGCTCACACCTCCTTGAAAATGACACTGAGGGCTTTCAACCCCTACAAGAATGCTCAAAATGGAGCTGTGACAAGAAAGATGCGAGGGTCTGAAAGTGAGGTATTCAAGCTAAAACTTTTGCCACAATGGTGTTGAACGGTGTTTGAATGAGGGTTTGCAGCAATTTAAAGCACAATGTGGCCATCTATTTGGCCTGGCGTGGTGCTCAATACCCAAGGAAACATGGAAGGCTATTGGTGGTTGCATTAATGGCCAAAATCATGGGCAAAAACCATAAGAAATGGTGATTTTTGCCATTTTCTTGCTAGTTTTTCGACTAAAAATCAGGGGGGGGAGATGAAAACGGAGGGAAGAAGAGGGGGATCTGCGCATGGGCCGAAATGGTGAGGGCTAGCCTATGCGCGGCCCAGTCCACACGGGTGGACGGGCTGGCGCACGCGCCTGAGCCCACACGGGCTTGTGGGCACAGCCAGGCGCTAGGCCTGGCTACCGAGGTCCTTTTTTTGTGTTATTCTCCTTTGTAAACTCATTATTACTTCTTAAAATTCATATTTTCTCTCAAAATCAATAATTAACCCAAAAATCATATTTTCTATCAAAAATCATATTTCCTCAATAATAGATCTATTTTCTTCTCGAAAGTTTTATTTCTCAATCAATCCTATTTTCTTCCAATTAATAAGGCAAAACTTGAGAAAATTTGAGAAAATTCATGTATTTTCATTAAAAATTTAAAAAAAATACATGAAAATATATATTCAAAAATACGGATCATTACACTTTCGATTATCCTTTTCATCCATATGGTCATGCCAATTAATAAAAGTACCAGAGTTAGTAAACTTCTGCTTCACTGCTCTATTTGATTCGATTGTACTTATTTTTATATAGTACATGTTGAATAAAAAACATGAAAACTTTTCTATAACTAATTTCTTCCCAAATATATTGCTTATTATGTAGAGGTATTTAACATTTTTTTCATTCGTTGCCTCAATATAATATTTATTTCAGTAGCTATCTTTAAAACTTAATAAATTTTTTAAGACTTTGGAAGAAAAATAGGCGTTATCAATTATAATCGATGTGCCAACAAGTAGTCATATATTAGCTCATCTTGAACCTTCAATTAATTTTGCACTACCAATTAAAGTCTTCACATTTGTTTTACCCATTTTTACCTCCCATTTTTTAATTATGTGTGTTGTTGCACTGTGAACCAAATATATATCTTCAAAGCAAATATTTGATCCAGCTAAGTTTTTGGTAATGTCTATTACTAATAAATAGAAAAATTAAATTCATAAGAGGAAAGAAAATGAAATAAAATTTTGCTAAAAATATTACATATATGAGCAAACTAAACAAGATCAAATGAATTTTAAATCTTTTGAATGTGTTCATCATCAATAAGATGATCAATTCGATATTCAAGGTATTCAAAGAAATCTAAAATATCTAGATTTGTCGCGTTATCATGGTCATATTCAAGAGTCTAATTAACACAATTAGTTTCAACATTTTTCTCTTTTTCTTTTCAATAATTCGCGATGAAGACAAACAAAGTGTTTTGGCTCATAATAGATACGTGACTAGTGTCTTTTAATTCTAGATTGATGGCATGAGTTTTCAATATTGTTGTTTTGTAGTTTTTTATTATTATGCAACGTAGTTTTTTTCTTTTACCAATTGATGAATTATGTTGATCATCATGAGTGGAAGATTATTTCATCGACAACCACATATTTGACTGTAACCTTGACGAAGGCTTTTGCTACTTTTACAATTATTATATGTAGTCACATTCACTTTTGAGAGTGAGTAGAGTCACTAGGTTGGGCTTTATGATTTTTCATTAATATCTTATTATTTTGCTAAAAAAAGAAAATAAAAAATTAATTTAGAATATTTTTAAAAGCTTTTTTCGCAATTCTATTATTACAACAGCATATTCGAGGAATGAAATGAAAAGAATGTTTTTTTCTTATGTATCATAGGTAGTAATATTTTCTCCAAATAGTTTTAATTGAAATGTGATTCTGAATATGAGAGTTATACTCACTTACAATTTTAGTGTCCTAGAAGTGCAAATGGTTCTAGTACTCCAAGTTTTTAGTAGAACAACCATTCTCAAGGTGGTCATATATTTATTTCAATATTTTTTACAAGGTAACGGGATCCTTTACTATGAGATATTCATTCTTTAAATCCTCATGGATATGGTGGTGAAGAAATCGCTTTAGCAAGATCTCGAAATTATGTACTATTTTATTTTTAATGGGATCTTAAAACCATTATCATCAAATGCATTTCAACATCCAGAACTTATTATAAATAGTCACTGCTTATAATATCAAGCACAACAAACTCGTGCTTAGCTATATTAGACATAAAAATAAAAAGGTTATTACTTACCTAGAAAGATTAGGTAGCTAGAGAAAAAATTGATAGAAACTTGCCTTAAAAAGAGTTTGTGGCAAGGAGAAAATGGTAGAAACATGAGGTTGTAATAACAAGAAAGCGGTAGAGTTTTGTGTTGATAACGTGTTATAAAAATGAAATAAATTTACCATAGAAATATAAATAGAGAATTGAAAGGAAATTTAAAGAGGGAAAGATATAATAGAGAAAGAGAGAACCTTGTTGTATTAATAATAATTTTAAAAAACTTTTTAACATACACAAATGAATGGTGAATATCTTATTTATAGAAGTTTCTTTCTTAGTCGTCAAATAATCTTCAATGACTAAGATTGATTTTTTTCATTACTAAGAAAAATCAATAGCTCTAATTGATTTATTCGTTATTAAGTAATTAATTACATCAATATTGCATCAAGTTTATAAGATGGGCATCATCATCATTTACTTATATTCATAAAATACTTATATATCTGATATGAGGTGTGTGCATCATGATGAAATCTTTGATTTTTTTTGTCTGTTGGTAGAATAAAATAGGTCAACCTTACTAGGTAGACTTCTCACATTATATGAGATTGAAAGATGACCTATGCCATTCCTTTTTATTTTTTTATTTTTATAAATAAAATTGAACAATTTCATATTAATAATTGAGCCATGTTTGGACACATACACAAGGTCGAAATTTTTTTTTTCTAAAGAGAGGTAAGTCAAGTGACCTAATTTTGTCCAAATCTGACTTGTTGCCATGCATATCTAATCTCACATGTAAGACCTTAGTAAATTGCGGACTCATTTTTTAAAATTATTTCATTGTCCTTGAAAGCACATTAATTTATTTATTTATTATGAGTTGAAGTGGATGTACTACCTTTGTAATGCTTATGCTTTTCTTAATATTTTTAAGAATTATATCTTTTCAAAAATCTTTAGATCACTGGCCATTGTATTTTAATATGCCTATCTAAACCTTTCGTATGGGTTTTTTTTTTTTTTTTTGGATGTTTATAGTAAGGAAAATCGTCAAGTGGCATGTGCACATGTAACCATCTAAGTCAAAATTAAAAATAAAATAAAAAACCAACCAAAGTGATCAGAAGTTTCTTGGGGAAACATGATATTATGTTTTTGCTAATTCAATGAATCCCAAGTCTTCAGTTAATAAAAAAAAAAAAAAAGCCAAACGAAACTAATGAGAATCCTAACTAACCGGTCCCCATTAGGGGCCTAAAGATCGGCGTCCCAAGGCCGCTTATATTTGAGGGCGATATATATATAATTAAAAAATAATAAAAAAATTATTAGAAGAAATTTTTTTTTATTTTGAAAAAAAAAATATAACTTATAACGATTATTTTCTTTTTTTAGGATTCTAAATTATTATTTTGTTCTAGACTTTGGGACCAGCCCTGCTAAGTAATTGCACCTTTTTTTCTTTCTACTAAAATCCATGACTTTAAGGTGCTAGTGTATCAACTTGAACGCCAATTTTATTTTATTTTTTTCTTTCGGGTGTAAGTCATCTCCAAGACAGTAAGCCACGCAGAATTGCTGTAGTATGCTTCTCAGGCGGACTTGACCAAACTAAATATCCACCTCATGAAAGTAATGTGATTGATAATCCACATTGAATATTTTTTATAACCCGGCCGGCTGCGTGATTTGGAATAATTTTCTAGTCATCTTATACTTTATAAAGTTCACAGCCTACAATTTTTTTTTTTTTTTTAAGAAAATTTTAGATTACAATTTATTATATTAATTATATTATTTATAATAGTTTTTCCTCAATTTTACAACACAATATGAACAAAAATAAATTATAATCAATCAAGGAGACTAGTTGTCTAAGTTGTCAAAGGCTTGTTTTATGTCCAACTGGTTTTTATCGTGCTGTGGATAGATTTTTTTTCTTTGTTTTTTTTTTTAAAGCTCCCATAGACAAAATAATGATGACGATCTCAAAAAGGACACGGCGGCAAAGTTTGCTAGCAGCACGCAACTTAGAAGGCGGCTTTCGTAAAAGAACCAGACCGGATTGCAAAATTTGCAATCTAGTCAATAATATAAATCCCCTTACAAAATATATGTTGAAACCGAGGATGGTGGTCCATTCTCATTGAAGGAATCTTTGGCAAGCCACAACTAGACCAACTAGAGGGTGCTGATCAAGAAGTTGAGACTAAATGACAGAGTGGACAATTTTTGTAGAATGATCAAATTTTAGAATAATCCAAGAAACCCTGACATTTCCAGCAAGTTGAAGACCTTTGAAAAGGCTTTATCAATCTACAATTGTGTGTGTGTCATGGCCAGCCACATGTGCACCCATATATATATACCCCCATGAGCCGAGAGCCAAAAGGTAAACCCAAGATTACGAGGCGCACCATCAGTGTTTTAACTTACTCAAACCATGTAGAGGAGAACTCCAAGAGAACCACCATTGAGGTCTTTTAAGGATTAGCGAATTGATGAAAAATACTTAATTTATGTTAAAAAGGAGAAAATGTCAATGTTGACGTATCCGAGTTTTAATCTCAATTCTCTAATGAAAATTAAGAGAGAGATTTTGTATTTATAGATCAAGAAAATGAATTATGCAATGTAAGATACAACCAAGATGTACTAGATACCTTCCTTTAGCAGCATTAGTTACTGTACCTAACTAATAATAAAACTAACTACTAATAACTATGCTTAATTGCTAACGTCTTGGCTTAATATCCCCCCTCAATCGAGAAGGTGTTACAAACACTCTGAGATTGTGACAACATAAGAAAAACATTGCAGAAGACAAAGGCTTAGTAAAACCATCTGCCAACTGATTATTAGTAGATGGTACATACCACACAACTAACTCTTTATTGAGGATAATATCTCCAACAAAATGGATATCAAGCTCAATATATTTTGTGTGTGAATGAAACACAAGCTTGGAAATCATACCTTGTGCACTAGTATTATCAAACTACAGAACATGACAGAGGAGTTAAGACAGAAATCTCAATTAGAAGAGAAAGAATCCACTTTATTTCAATAGCAACATTAGCAAGTGCAAGAAACTCTTAACTCAACACTTGATCGAGCAACAATAATATATTTCTTCGATTGCCAAAAGACCAAATAAGAACCAAGAAACATATAGTAACCTCCAATGAATTTTTCTATCATCCAATGGGTAGGCTCAATTCGCATCTATGGATTCTAAGAGAGATAGAGGAAGTATAGTATAAACTATGATTAATGGTACCACCTAAGTAACGTTATAGATGTTTAACAGCTTGCCAATGCATTTTAGTTTGAGAATTCATAAACTGACTAAGCTTGCATATGACAAAAGAAATATCAAGCCTAATATAAGCTAAATATTGTAGAGAACCAACAAAGTTTCTATACATATGAGAATAAATGGAGGATAGTCAAATAAAGTCAATTGTTTCCCAATAACAGTAGGTATATTGCAAGGTTTGAGAGATGAAAAACTCAAACGAGTAACCAGATCTTGAACGTACTTGGACTGAGAAATATGAAAGCCACCCTAATTTCATGTGGCTTCTAATTCAAAGAAAAAACTAGCATCACGTAGATCTTTAAGCTTAAAAACATCATTTAGCTTAGATACAAGCTAAGAAATCTGAGACTTGTTCAAGCCAATAATCAAGATATCAATAACATAAATTGCTACAAAAAGAGAACTAGAAGACCTAAGAAGAAAGAATAATGAAGAATCAACTTTACAATTAGTAAATTTTCAGTCTAGTAAAGTCAATATGAGATGATCATCCTATGCCCATGGAGCCTGTTTTAGGCCATAGAGAGTCGTATTGAGATTACATATATGATTAGGATACTCAGATGAAACAAAACCTTCTAGTTGAGACATGAAAACATCTTCTTCAAGCTTTCCATGCAAAAAAGCATTATTAACATCTAGTTGTTTAATAGGCCATTTGAACATTGTAGCAAGAGCAAGAAGTACTTGTATAGGAGTTTGATGAAGCCCTTTCACAACCAATCATGCCTTGTAACGAATAAAAGAACCATCTGAATTTTGTTTGGTCTTGAAAATCTAATTATTCCCAATCAAGTTATGAGAAGGAGGTCTAGGAATTAAGGTCCAAGTGTTATTGGCCATAAGAATAATATATTCTTCAACCATTGCAGACTTCCAATTTGGGAGATTTAGAGCAACGACAACTGGTTTTGCTTTCTCAAAGATTGAAGTAGAAGTATTGTTTTGAGTTTAAAAATACCTCATTTAGACCTTGTGACCATAGGTTGAATAGACTATGGAGTAAGGGAAGTAGGAATACATATAAAAGGAGCTAAATCAGATGGACACTGATCAGGATTTGGAGTAACTAAAAATGGTAAAGGAGAAATATAGGAAGACGCTTTGGAAGACACAAATGTATTAGACTGAAAAACTAATTAAATATCTGAAGGAGGATCAAGAATAGTATATGAGGTAAATAAAAAACAACAGAAGAAGAAGTAGGAAACAAATAGGAATAAGGAAATGAACTTTCATCGAAAACAACATTACGAGATAGATCGATTGTTCCTAATGGACTCAGACACTATAGCCAACAAAAACACATTCAATTGAATGAAATTGAAATTTATTATGATGATGAGGATGTATTCAAGGGAAACATGATGAACCAAAACATTTCAAAAACTTATAATCAGGTGAAAAACCAGTGAGTAATTTGAAAGGAGAATCACCATTCAAGACAAGTGTAGGAAGTGCATTAATCAAAACATACAACGGTATCATGAATAGCTTCCCACCAATATTTTATAGGTAAAGATATTTAACACTTTTTTCATTCATTGTCTCAATATAATATCTATTTTACCAGATATCTTTAAAACTTAATATATTTCTTTAAGACATGGGAAAAAATAGGGCATTATGAATTATAAATGATGTTCCACAAAGTAGGCATATATCAGCTCTTCTAGAGCCTTCAATTAATGTTGCACTACCAATTAGAGTGTTCACATTTTTTTTTTGCCCATTTTAATCTCCCATTTTTAGTATTATTTGTGTTGTTGCACTATCAACCAAACATATTATCTTCAAAGTAGATAGTTGATCCAGTAGAGTTTTGGTAACATCTATTACTAATAAGCAAGAAAATTAAATCCATAAGAAGAAATAAAATATTGCTAAAAATATTGCATATATATAAACCTAGAATTATAAATCAAACTAAACAAGTTCAAACAAATTTTACATCTTTTGGATGTGTTCATCATCAATAAGATGATCAATTTGACCTTCAAGGTATTCAAAGAAATCCGCAATATCCAAATTTGTCATATTATCATGGTCATCGTCAAGAGCCTAATTAGCACAATTTGCTTCAATATTTTATCTTTTTTTTTAATGATTCTTGATATAGATCAACAAAGTGTTTTGGCTCATGATAGGCACGCAGCTAGTGTCCTTTTAATCTATATTGGCGGCATGCATCTTTAGTATTATTGTCTTGCAATTTGTTACTATTATACC
>JAJIYU010011767.1:0-15062 GCA_030144865.1 Tinospora cordifolia
GTTTTTATTTGTCAAATGCCCTTCACAGGGTCTAAATTATAAAGAATTGGCATTTAGGGTACTTCAAGGAATTAAAATGACCTGAAATGAAACAAAAGGACATAAACTAATAGAATGAATGACATATCTAAAAATTAAAACAATTGGCCAAAATTTAAATTTTCATTTGCCTAGTAACCTTAGTGGCTCTTAAATAAGGAAAGTTTTTGAGGAAAAATCACCTTGGGCCAAACCATGCCTTAAAATGTGCATCTGGTTCATGTGATTCCAAAACTATAGCTTATAAATCATAATTCCTTGTAAATAAGGAGATATTAATTTTTATTTAATTTTTGTGAACATATGAAGTCATGGCTACCCTAAGCATGTGCAAGTCACATAGGTGAAAAACCATGATCATGTGTACTCTCACCCTACCTTAAGCTCTATGGGATGTTTCCTTTATTTGAATCCTTGTAAAACGATCCCATATTCCATGCAAATGATTCAGTACACCCACATTAATAGACATTTTATATGGTCTAGAAACCATAAGACGTGATTCCATATACACCCCCACTTGATTGTGTACACCCACCCACTTAAGCCAAAATCAGCTGAACCATGTACATGTGTGTCTGCACACATGTGAGCAATCCCATTTAGATAGGTTCTTAGAACCAAGATGAGCATCTTTGACTATTATATAGTGTCTCCTCGAATTTGATATTGTACACCCATACTTGATGTCCAAGAAATAAGAAAATGCGAAAGTGTTCCTCATGTGTTTGTGTGATGAGCAAGCAAGGAAACCAAAAAGGAAAGTTGCCATGAGCACATAAGGGACGTCCCATTTGAATTAAAATATGATTTAAACCTTTTTGTGTTCACACATAGTTAGGAAACAAGATTGTACTCATATCTTTTAAATTATAAAGTCATAGTGGTCCCACTTGCCAACCATGAGCACACTTGCCCTCTTTATGCAAACCACCCCCTTTAGGTATAGAAACTTGCCCAAATTTTTGTGAGCTGCCCAAGCCTGCCCTAGGACGTCCCATATGCTTTCATGAATATCTATATAAACCCCCCTTGCTCACTTTCATCTCATCTCAAAGCAAAGAGTTGACACTTCTCTCCTTGTTTGTTCTTGCCCTCTTCTTGGCACCTCTTCTCACTCTCTTTTCTTTCTTGTTCTTATTTAGTGTTTTAGAGAGTTGTTGAAGTATTTTTGTTGGTGATTATAAGTTCTTGAAGTTTTAAAAGTGGTGGATAAGGGGAACCTCTACCGAATTCTACAAAGAAACTCGAATTAAGATGGATGGAATTTCTAGAACTCCTACTTTACTACTCTAAGTCTTTAGTATATTCATGTTTGTTTTTAGTTTTCAACATGTTTATATTTCAGTTTGAAGCATGTTTGATCATGTTTGATTTTCAATTTAATATGTTTTCATATTTTAATTCATACATGATAGCATAACATGCTTAGAAACCATGCTTAGGCTTATTTTTGAATTTTTAAGCATGCCATGTATGTTTCCATGTTCTCTTCATTATTTAAATTCTGATATTAATTATTATGATCTTGTTTCATATTTATTTGAAAGTAAATATGAGAAAGTGAAGATAGCAACCACATACCATCGTAGTAGTCTAAATGATGTTATGGATGTTTTTTGCATATACTTAGTGTATATGAGTAACATCACTAAGTGTGGATGTGTTCTAAAATACTTGGAATGTGGACATGTGATCCTTATTTCCAATGGAATGTGACAAGATGAATTGTCATTCCATCCCAGAATAGGAGTATTTTAATGAAGAACATCAAAGGATTTAAAACCCCTTTTAGTCAAATATGCAACACTAACAAGATATTATTTGAAACATTTAATGCTTGTAAGTGATTGAAATTAGATGTATTTTTTATCTGAATTAGTAAATTAGTAGTTTGATAAATGATCCACTGGGCTATGTGCTCACCCCTTCCTTTGATTTCTCAAGAATTTGAAATGCATAATCAAGCTTGCTAAGGGATTAGAAACTCTATTTTTAGAAAGTTTCTATATAAGGGCATATTGCCCAAATTTTGAATAAAGACTTCCACTGAATTTTACTTTCATATTTTAGAGTTATGTACTTCACTTTTTATTATTTGAATTTCAAGAATGTAGCTCTTTATTTTATTGAATAAATAAGGATTGAAGTTTTTCTTTTATCTCTCTTGTAATAGTTTTATTAAATTAGAATTAAATTATTTTGGTTGCGTGCTCATTGAGAAATAATAAGACTCGAGATAATAGAAAGTGATGCAAGTTGTGTACTTGTAAATTTAATATTGGACCCAACTCGTCTTGTGGTTGAGCTTAAACATGTATCTAAGGGGTTGGGGTGTTATACTAAGATCATAGTGGTGAAGCCTCGTGACATTGATTATTTGATGTACCGAGGGTGGGCAAACAATACTTTTCATGTGGAGTGATCGATTGACAGTGATGGTGCACTGAGGTTTAGGGGACTATTGTGGTTACCGGATGACCCTTGCTTAAGATAGGGAGTGCTAGCAAAGCTGCATTGCTCGAGGTATACCATTCATCCAGGCACCAATAAGATGTATTATGATGTTCGACATACTTATTGGTGGCTAGGGATAAAGCGAGATGTTGCGGCCTTTGTGCAAAGATGTGACACGTACTAGCAGGTTAAGGCTGAGCACTGGTGACCCGGTGGTTTAGTATAGCCTTGGCTATTCCTGAGCGGAAATGGGAACACATTACTATAGATTTTGTGATGGGATTACCTCAGGCTCGGCGGAGAGACGATACTATTTGGGTTATTGTGGACAAATTGAGTAAGTCTGCTCATTTCCTCCTAATTCATACTAGAGACTCGGTTGAGAGGCTAAGTTGATTGTATATTCACGAGATTTCGAGATTACATGGGGTCCCAGTGTCCATTGTGTTTGATATAAATTCTCAATTTATGTCCCATTTTTGGCACTGCTGCAGAGTCAATTGGGGATAGAGTAAATTGAGCACAACTTTCCATCCACAGGCTACTGGTCAATTTGAGAAAGTAATCCAAATTTTGGAGGATATGCTCCGTGCATGTGTCCTTGATTTTGGCGGTAGCTGGGAGGATCATTTGGTGTTGTGTGAGTTTGCATATAATAACAACTACAAGACGAGTATCGTCATGGCACCGTCTGAGGAATTATATGGTCAACCTTGCTGATTGCTAGTTTGTTGGGCCGAGGTTGGCGACATAGCAATTTAGGGCCCTACTTTTGTATAGGAGCAAAATGAGAAAATCCAACAGATATGTCAGAACATGAAGGTAGCTAAGGATCTACAGAAGAATTATGCAGATAATTGAAGGAAGATCCTAGAGTTTGACGTTGGTGACCATGTACTAATTCAGATTTCCCCTTGGAAGTGGCAGAGTCATTTTGGAATTTTAGGAAAAATCGCTCCAAAATACATTGGACCTTTCGAGATCTACGAGAGGATAGGTCCTGTTGCTTATCGATTAGAATCACCACCTTAGCTAGCAGGAGTACACAACGTATTTCATGTGTCGATGTTGTAAAAGTACTAGCCTGACCCCTTGCACGTGTTAAATTGGAGACATGTTGATTTGTGAGAGGATTGTACCTATGATGATGATTGAGTAGCTATGATTGATAGAACCTTGAAGAAATCGTGCAGGAAGGAGATACCGATGGTACGTGTACGTTGGCAGTTCCATGGTGTCGAGTCGGATACCTGGTATTTAATAATGGTACTTCATTATATGATTGCCTATCTATGATGCTCTGATTGCATGCCATATGATTTTCTATTATCCATTACTATAATACCCTAAAACTCCGTACCAAATGAAACAAATTTCAAAGTCTATTCAGTAAAATTTGGGTACAATATGAAATTGAGCTCATTTTAGGGCAAAATTTGGCAGGTTCTAAAATTCTCATTTAGTAACCTTTAAGAATCCAACATCACCTGTAATGAAGCAAAGTGCCTTGAACCAGCCAATTGAACAACATATCCAAAAATTAGCTCAATTGGTCAAGATTAGGGCTCTCATTTTGTCAAACACCTTTTAGAGTTTAAATTAGGAAAGAAGTGGCATTTAGGGTACTTTGAGGATTCAGAAAGAACCGAAATTCTATGAGATGGCATAAAATAACAAGACAAATGACATATCAAAAAATCGGGATAATTGGCCAAGATTTGAGCGAGTACCTTTAGTGGGCTCTAACTAAGGAAGGTTTCTAAAGAAAAACCATCTTGGGCCAAACTATACATTAAAATTTGTGTCTTGATCATGTGGTTCGAAAACTATAGGTTATACACCTAAATTCCTAGCGATTAGCAAGATATTAAATTTTATTAAATTCATGTGAACCCATGAAGGCATGACCACCCAAAGCATGTGCAAGTGACATGGGTGGAACACCATGATTGGGTGCACCCCACCCTACTCAACCACCATGGGATGTCTTCCCTTATGTGATTACATGAAACGTGACCCAATGTATCACACAAGTGTATCAATATACTACCCATATGAGACATCCCACCTAGGATTTGAAAATCCATGAAGATTGATTCCATGCACCAAGCTAGTGATCATGTGCTCCATGTCTCACCTAAGCAAAACCGACCCACCCATGCACATGTGTGTGTGCACACATGTTAATTAACCTGATTAGAAGGGTTTGAAATCTGAATTGTTGCTCATAAAACCCTAACAGTCTCACACTCACAAAAGAGAGTAAAAAATGGAAACTTTCTCTCCCATTTTGGTGCCTACATTGAGAAATTCTCACATATGGGACGCCACCCCTGGGTTTAAACCAACTTGGAGAGTTTCCTTAAGCTTAGATATGATATTAGACTATGATATGGTGTCTCTCATGTTATGATACTATGCTCACTTTGCTGGACATCCAAAAGAGAAGAAGATAAAACATGCCTTATTTGCCTTGTATGATGAGCAACGAGAGAATAAAAGGAGAAGATTCTAAGAGAATATTCTCTCTTACTATGGGACGTCCAAAATAGATTTAGAAGGGTTCTCAAAGAAAGCTATTCTCAGGAATTGAATTAGAAAAATGCTAGAGAATATTCCTTGGTGCCATAAGAAAATAGGCAAGATTGGTGATCCATGAACTCACTTACCTCTTTCACACTCTAGACGTTTGGTAACTTGCCCAAAGAATGAGAGCTACCCTAGCTACCCAAAAACTGCCCAAGGATGTCCCATATGCTCATGAACAACTATATGAACCCCTTATGTTGCACACAATTCCTCATTCCAAGGACAAGAGAGACTTCTCTCTATTATGCTCTCAAACTTCTTATTTTTCTTCTTCTTTTCTCTTCTCTTTTTCTTTTGTGCATGAGTGAGAGACTTTTACTTTCAGTATTTAGTGATGAGTAGAGAGTTGTTTTGCTAAGATTTGGAAGTGCTAAAAAAAAGGAACCTCTACTGGAATTTTGGGAAAAACATCTTTTAAGGTGGAAGTTGCTTCTCTTAAATGCTTTTTTCTTCTTTAAACCATTAGCATGTTTATTCCTTCTTTGAGATTTTTTTTTTCTGAAATTCTCTTTGTATAATTTCAGTTTTTAGTATTTATGCATGTTTTTAGTATGATTTTATCATAGCCATGTATGCATGATGAACTGCCCCTTGCTAGTACCATGTTTTTAGGGATTGTCTAAATGCTTGATGCATATGGTGAATAGTGAAAGTTTGGTTT
Source organism: Tinospora cordifolia (assembly GCA_030144865.1). Lineage (NCBI taxonomy): Eukaryota > Viridiplantae > Streptophyta > Magnoliopsida > Ranunculales > Menispermaceae > Tinospora > Tinospora cordifolia. The sequence continues at coordinate 5,747 of JAJIYU010011767.1, forward strand.
TATGAAATTCTGAATTTTATTTTTAGTTTAATGCCATATTCTGAAACTTTTACTTATGTTTTATGATTATGAGATTTAATATGAGAATATGGTTATTCTAACTAAGTACCATCATAGTAGACACTAGTTGCTATGGGTGTTCTCTTCTTATGATTAGTTCATAAGGTTTGTAATACCTAAGTGATTGGTTGGTGGGTTTGAGTTTCCAAGTCCAAAGTCCAATGAAAATGACTAAGAAAGGTCATAGTTCACTTTAAAGAGTCACTTAGTTGAGAAAATCAAGGGTTGAAAAAACTCTTTTGGTCTAAGTTCCAACTTTACACAAGTTGATGCTTGAAATGCCTAATGTTTGTTAGTGTTTGAATTATGAATGTGTTAGTGATTTCAATATGAAAATGGTTATTTAAGATCCACTAAACTTAATGTTTACCCTTTCTTTAACCTTTTTCAAGAAATTGAATATGCAAGGACTCAGGATATTTCCTTTGATTTAGAAATTTGCTATGTAAGGCATATTTGCCCAGTTTTGTTATGATTTCCGCTATAATTGTTGTTTTTAGTAAAAGTTACGTACTTTTCTCTTTATGAATTAATAAATATTAGAATTTCCTTTTATCTCTTATAGTGTGTCCTTGTTTAATTTTCATATTAAGGCATGAGATATTAGGAAGGGAAAGTCAAGTGTGTGTCACTTTTAAAGTAACACCAGACCCAACCTGTCTTGTGGTTAATTCCACTGTTTCAACAATGGTTAACTCCAAACACTCATAGTGAAGATTACGAGGGTTGGGGTGTTACAAAGGTGGTATCAGTGCCTAGGCATTAATTGCTGGGCCAAATTAGAAAGTTTCCTTTGATACAAAGGTAGTATCAAAGCCCAGGTTTTAGGTGCCTTGTGCTAGAATTAGAAAGTTAATCATTAGTTAATTGGCAAAAATTAGAAACCCTAATTGTGTATTGTTTCACTATGAGTTAAATTGAAATTTTGATTGCCCTACCTTCTATTTTGAAATTGAAAGATGTTTTTAGAAAGTGTTTTCAAAAAAGGAAATAAATATTTTTTAAATGTTTTGTTTGGATACAAAGACTACAAATTGAACTGATAGTGGATAAGCCTTGCCTTGAGTAAAGTTAAACATTGGAAGGAAGGTGGTTATCCATCCCTAGAAAGCACAGTTGCTAAGTAAACTTTCGTCTTGTCATCCAATCTAGAGGTTGTCCCATTAGCTTATATAAATAGTCTGAGTTGAAGAGCACCTTTAGCTTTTATAAAAGAAAATTAGAAGGTTGGAAAATTAGCACGAGAAATTTGAAGATGCCAAAGGTGGTATCCTAACTAGACAGAGGTTGTGAGTCAACCAAATCAAACCATAGGTCCAGATAATAGACCTTAGATAGAAACGAGTGTAGCCATGAGTGGCACAGTAGATCAAAATCATAAATCTTTATGACATAACTAGAAACAAACATTGTGTGAAAATAGAAAATTGTTTGATTAGAACATGAGACTGGGAAGCTTCTATATCTTTCGATTTCTATGTAGTATGTGATGCATAGGAATTCGAGGTATAGTGGAAGCCTAGACTCAAAGAATGATGGGCCATGTATGGTGAATGATCGATAGCTATGGAAGAATAGGTTTCTTTATGCTCGCTGGGATGGGGTAGTTGGATATAGTGGCCTCGGGAACTATTGTTATCAAGCAATTCATGAAATTGTTTGGGTGCGACTCTATTCTAGGTGAAAGCCTAAGTGGACGGGGTAGAGTGGGATGGGGCACTTGAACCTGGAAGCTTAGGAGGAAGCTTGGAACCTTGTTGTGCTAGCTTGACTATATGATTGTTTGAAGAACATGCTTTACTATTTACTTGCTTTGAAACCAAATCCGGTACCCATGCACAAAAAGAACCTAGAAGAAAAATCTTTAGGCCACTGAACAAATCGAGAACCTAGAGTCATCATAGTATAAATGTCTGTTGAGTACAAACTATTAGTTCGATTTATAGCAAATGGCTGGAACAAGAAGACACCCTATCTGATTGACCACTTCGAATGAAACCAATCAAGGAAAACAAAGACTACCAACTGGAATTGAGACCAAGCTGGAGGCAATGATGACTGAGATGTCTCAGTGAGTACTGGACCAAGTGATGAGGGTTTTACCATAAATGATCCCTCAGGTGGCGCCATAGCCGTAGGTACCTCAACCTATTCTGGTTCCACCACCAACACCGGTACCACAAGAACATCAGAGGAACCAAGAAAAGTAGGAGAATGTGAACTAGACGAAGCTCCTGATTTATTTACAAAAGCTTAACCATCCATCTTTTCATGGTACTAAGACCTACATCCAGGCCAATTACTGGTAATAAGAGATGGAAGAATTGTTGAATGTACTAAAGGTGACCGACCCATGATGAGTGGCACTAGCCACAAAGCATTTCAAAGGACCAACCTGAGGATGATGGAGAATAATGCAGTTGAACCCCGATACGAAGACTGAAGTAATGAATTAGGAGGAGTTCAAAGAGCACTTCCACGGAAAGTTTTTCCCTGAAGCAACCATTCGAAAGCTTCAGGATGACTTTGTCAAGCTAAACCAAAGAGACTTGACTGTGACAAAGTATGAGAGAAAGTTCACAAAGTTAGCCAAGTTCTGTCTAGATATAATCAGGGGGAAAATGAAGGTTCTTAGATTTGCGCAGGGTCTCAAGATTGAGATTCAGAAGGTGCTTATGGTATTGGACATCCGAACCTACAAGGAGGTAGATGAACGTCCTCTGATTTTAGAGGAAGAACTCAACCGGGAAAAAAGGTTGAGGGAAAAAATAAGCGACCCGAGAATGAGAAGGACCAACAAGGGGCCACAAGGAAAAAAATGGTAGGGTTCCCCAGAGACAGGGGGAGAATAAGGGAGACAAGGGCGTAAACAAAGAGGTTGGGGTTGTGTTACCTATGCAGACAGAACGGCCATCTTGCTAAAGACTACCTAATTGCACCAGCCTAGGCTCCCTAGGAGTAGCAACAGCAAAATGCTCAGGGAGGAGGTCGTCCTCAAGCCAAACCTCAGAACCAGAATGCCAATCAGGGGCAGAACTAGGGATGTGGTCAGAACCAGGCCAGAGTGTTTGCGGTTGAGGCCCAGGCAGATTAGGTTCCTGTAGTAGAAGGTATATTTCTATTGTTTAATGTTACTGTAAGATTGTTATTTGAATCGAGTGCCTCAAAATCCTTTATCTCTGAACAACTAGCTAATAAGTTACAACTTGTGATGAATTCATTCCCTATAACTTTGAACGTGTCCACACCAATAGAGACTACTGTGACTTCAAAAGGAATGTGTAGTTGTGATCGAAGGTTTTGGGACAAACTTTTAACAATTGACTTGTGCAACTTACCTTTTTATGGCTATGATATAATCTTAGGGATGGATTGGTTAGAAAAGTATTAAGCCCAGATAGATTGTCTAAAGAGATGGATAACCATAACCCTACCATTTGGGAAAACCTTCAAAATCAACATGGATATGCAAAAACTACCAAGGAGTCCAACCCTAGCCTTGTTGAACTATCTAAAGCAGATGAATGAGTTTGAGGAACTCACTGAAGAAGAGCCAATTAACCTTAATAGAAGACATGACCTAGCCATGTTTGGTGAGTATGAGGATGTATTCCCAAATGAATTACTCGGACTGCCACCAGCTAGGGAGTTAGAGTTCAAAATTGAACTTTATCCTAGAACCAACCTATAGCCATACCTCTGTATAAAATTGCACCAGTAGAACTAGTTGAGTTAAAGGCTCAATTAGACGAGCTCAAGGAGAAAGGGTTTATCATGCCAAGTGAATTATCGAAAGTTGGAGAGCTCCAGTATTGTTCGTAAAAAAGAAAGATGGTTCCATGAGACTATGTTTTAATTATCGAAAGTTGAACCAAGTGACAGTAAAGAATAAGTATCCTTTACCTAGGATTGATGACCTATTCAATCAATTACGAAGAGCCACTTATTTCTCTAAGATTGATCTTAGGTCAAGCTATCATCAATTGAGGACCAGGGAGTCAGATATCCACAAGACAACCTTTAGAACTAGGTATGGACACTTTGAGTTCACCGTTATCCCTTTGGTTTAACCAATGCCCGGTGGCTTTCATATATTTAATGAATCAAGTGTTTAAACAATACCTTGACCAATTTGTGGTTTTATTCGTGGATGACATCCTAATTTACTCCAAGTCTACGGCTAAACATCTAGAACACCTGAGGGTGATGTTGGAGACCCTCAGGAGAAACCAGCTATATGTTAAGTATAACAAATGCAAATTCTTGATGAAGATGGTCAAGTTCTTGGGTCATGTTGCATCAGCAAAAGGTATTATTGTAAACCTGGAAAGGTAGAAACAGTCATGATTAGAAGCAGCCTAAGGCCGTGACAAAAATCAAAAGCTTCTTGGGACTGGCTAGCTATTAAAAAAGGTTCATTCAATACTTCTCCAAACTAATACGACCTATGACCAAGTTGACCAGAAAGGGAGTTAAGTTCGAATGGGATGAGGAGTGCGAACAAGCATTCTAAGAACTGAAGAAGAAATTGACTACAACCCATATGTTAACCACTCCAACTCCTGGTGTCACTTATACCCTTTATACTGATGCCTTGCTGAGTAGACTTGGCGCAGTCTTAATGCAAGAAAAACAAGCTGTCACTTATACTTCGAGACAACTAAATGTCCATGAGAGAAACTATCCTACTCACGACCTAGAATTAGTAGCCAAAGTGTTCGCCCTGAAGATGTGGAGACACTACCTTTATGGTGAAAGGTTCCATCTATTTTCAAACCACAAGAGCTTGAAATATATCTACACACAAAAGGAGTTAAACCTCAGGCAACAAAAATGGATGGAGTTCTTAAAGATTACGACTTCCAATTACACTAACATCCAGGGAAGGCCAACGTAGTGGCTGATGCCTTTAGTAGGAAGTTCCACAAACATGAAGAGGAAAAGGGCTAGATGTACTAGCTGGTTGAGGACTTTAGGCTAGGAGTGACCCTTAATGAGGAAGAAGCCTACCTTTACAACATGTCTTGCCAACCGGAGCTTATACAACAAATTAAGGAGCAATTGATGCAAGAAAGTGGCTCACTACACTGATGGAAGGTGTTAAACATGGTAAACATCTTGATTTCGGGATAAACACGGAGAATACCCTACGATTCTAGGCGAGGATCAGTGTACCTCAAAATGGGCTGAATAAGAAAGTCATCATGGATGAGGCTTATCAAACTAGATGTACGATGCATCTAGGAGGAGGCAAGATGTACTAGATTCTTAGAAAGACTTACTGATGAAAAGGAATGAAGAAAGACGTGGCTAAGCATATCTCCAAGTTCTTAACTTGTCAACAAGTTAAAGCGGAGCATCAGAAACCATCTGAAATGTTACAACCACTCCCTATCCCTGAATGAAAGTGGGATAACATTGCCATAAACTTCATCAGTGGTTTGCTTAGGAACTAGAAAGGAGAAGGCACTATTTGTGTTATTGTGGATTATCTCACCAAAGTGGCTCACTTTTTGCCAATCAGATCCACAGACCAAGTCAATAAGCTGGGAGAACTATATGTCAAGGAAATAGTGAGGCTTCATGGGGTGCCTAAATCAATTCTGTTTGACACACATTCTCACTTCACTTCATAGTTCTGGCAGAGTTTATAGAAGGAGTTAGGTACGAAGCTCACCATAAGTACGACATTTCATCCTCAGATAGATGGATAGTCTGAGAGAGTTATCCATATTTTAGAGGATGCACTGAGGTCTTTGCCCACCATGAGTATGACATTTCATCCTCAACATAAAGTCGTTAGAAGAGCTATGCTAACAAGAGGAGAAGACCACTAAAGTTCCAAGTTGGGGACAAATTGTCCCTAAGAGTCAGTCCTCAAAAGGGCATCAAGAGGTTCATATTCAAAGGGAAGTTGTCTCTTAGGTTTGTCAGACCCTTTGAAATACTTCAAAGGATCGAGGAATGTACTTAAGAGTGGGACCTACCAAACCAGATGACTTCAACTCATGACGTATTCCATGTATCTATGTTGAGAAAGTACAAACCAGAGGCCCTTCACATCATATATTGGGAGGAAATAACTATCCAGGATGATGCTACTTATAAGGAAACAACAGTCAAAATCTTCGATTACAAGGTACATAGTCGAAGAACAAAGAACATTCCGTTGGTGAAAGTGTTGTAGAAACATTACGAGGTGGAAGAAGCCACCTGAGAGCTAGAAAGCGAAATAAAGACAAAGTATCCACACCTTTTCAATAGAAATCCTTAACTATGGGCAAATTTCGAGGACGAAATTTTTGTAAGGAGGGTATATTGTAACCCTACCAAATGAAATGAAATTCAAGGTATACTCAGTAAAATTTGGGTACAATGTGAAACCGATTCAGGCCTAAATTTGGTAGGTTCTAAAACTATCATTTAGTGACCTTTAAGAATCCAACATCACCTAAAATGAAGCAAACCAATTTGAACTGGCCAACAACATATCTGAAAATTAGCTCAATTGGTCAAGATTAGAGCTCTCAGTTTTCCAAATACCTTCAATGGTTTAAATTAGGAAAGAAGTGACATTTAAGGTACTTTGAAGATTCAAAATTACCCAAAATCTCATGGGATGGCATAAAATAACAAGACAGAGGACATATCCAAAAATCGGGACAATTGGCCAAGATTCGAGCAAATACCTTCATTGTGCTCTAAATAAGGTAGGTTTTTAAAGAAAAACTACCTTGGGCCAACTATACCTTAAAATTTGTGTCTTGATCATGTGGTTTCCAAAATTATAGGTTATATACCTATATTCCTAGCGATTAGGGAGATATTTAATTTTATTAAATTCATGTGAACCCATGAAGGCATGGCCACCCAAAGCATGTGCAAGTTACATGGGTGGAACACCATGATCGGGTGCACCCCACCCTACTCAACCACCATGGGACGTCTTCCCTTGTGTGATTACATGAAACATGATCAAATGTACCACACAAGTGATTTAGTACACCACCCATACGAGACATCCCACCTAGGATTTGGAAATCCATGAAGATTGATTCCGTGCACCAAGCTAGTGATCATGTGTTCCATGCCTCACCTAAGCAAAACTGGTCCAGCCATACATGTGTGTGTGTGTGCACACATGTGGATTAACCTAATTAGAAAGGTTTGAAATCTAGATTTATGCTTATAAAACCCTAGCCGTCCCACACTCACAAAAGAGAATAAAAAAATGGAAACTTTTTTCTCCCATTTTGGCACCTACATTGAGAGATTCTCACATATGGGACGCCACCCTTGGGTTTAAACCAAATTGGAGAGTTTCCTTAAGCTTAGATATGAATATTAGACTATGATATGGTGTTTCTCATGTTATGATACTATGCTCACTTTGTTGGATATCTAAAAGAGAAGAAGAGAAAACATGTCTTATTTGCCTTGTGTGATGAACAATCAAGAAAACAAAAGGAAAAGCTTCTAAGTGAATATTCTCTCTTACTATGGGATGTCCAGAGTAGATTTAGAAGGGTTCTAGAATGAAGATATTCTCTCAAATTGAATTAGAAAAATGCTAGAGAATATTCCTTGGTGCCATAAGAAAATAGGCAAGATTGGTTATCTATGAATTCACATACCTCTTTCAAACTCTAGATGTTTGGAATCTTGCCCAAACAATGAAAGCTGCCCTAGCTGCCCAAGAACTACCCTAGGACATCCCATATGCTCATGAGCACCTATATAAACCCCCTATGTTGCACACAATTCCTCATTCCAAAAACAAGAGAGACTTCTACCTATTGTGCCCTAAAACTTCTTCTTCATCGTCTTCTCTTTTGTCATTTTCTTTTGTGCATGAGTGAGAGACTCTTAGTTTTAGTATTTAGTGGTTAATAGAGAGTTGTTTTTTTGATATTCAGAAGTGCTAAAGACAAGGGAACCGCTGCTGGATTTTTTGGGAAAACGTCTCTTAAGGTGGAAGTTACTTCTTTTAAATGCCTTTTTGTTGTTTAAACCATTAGCATGTTTATTCTTTCTTTGAGATGTGTTTTTCTAAAATTCTCTTAGTAAAATTTCAATTTTTAGTATTTCTTCATGTTTTCAATTTGACTTTATCCATATCCATGTATGCATGGTGAACGCCCCTTGCTAGTATTAAGTTTTTAGGGATTGTCTAAATGTTTGATGCATACGGCGAATGGTGAATATTTGGTTCTATGAAATTCTGAATTTTATTTTCAGTTTAATTCCTTATTCTGAAATTTTTATTTATGTTTCATGATTATGAGATTTAATATGAGAATATGGTAATTCTAACCACGTACCATCATAGTCGACACATGGTTGTTATGGATGGTCTCTTTTTATGATTAGTTCATAAGGTTTGTAATACCTAAGTGATTGGTTGGTGGGTTTGCGTCCCTGAGTCCAAAGTCTAATGAAAATGACTAAGAAAGTTATATTTCACTCTAAGGAGTCACTTAGTTGAGAACATCAAGGGTTGAAAAACTCTTTTAGTTTAAAGTTTCAACTTTACACAACTTGATGCTTGAAACACCTAATGTTTGTTAGTGTTTGAATTATGAATGTGCTAGTGATCTGATTATGAAAATAGTTATTTAAGATCCACCGAGCTTCGTGTTCATCCTTCCTTTAACATTTTTCAGGAAATTAAAAATGCAAGGACTCAAGCTATCTCCTTTAATTTAGAAACTTCTATGTAGGCATGTTTGCCCAATTTTGTTATGATTTCTACTGTAATTGTTTTTTATTTTAGTAAAATTTATGTACTTTTCTCTTTATGAATTAATAAAGATTAGAATTTTTGTTTATCTCTTATAGTGTGGCCTTGTTCAATTTTTATATTAAGGCATGAGATTATAGGAACGGAAAGTTAAGTGTGTGTCACTTGTAAAGTAACACTAAACCTGGCCCGCCTTGTGGTTAATTCCTCTATTTCAACAACTATTTCAACAACTATTTTAACATTGGTTAAGTTCAATCACTCATAGTGAAGAATACGGGGGTTGGGGTGTTACAAATACTGTAACACCCCAACCCCCATATCATTAAGCATTGGAGGCATCCACCATTTTTTGACAGTGGACTAAACCAAACGGTGGGCCGGGCCGGTATTACATTACAAGCAACGCACACTTGACTTTCTATTTCAGTCATTTCATGCCTTGATTGTATTTAACCGTACATAACTTAAAATTAAGAATTTAATAAGGCAATAGTATAAGAAATAACTGAAATT
>JAJIYU010011768.1:0-15031 GCA_030144865.1 Tinospora cordifolia
ACATATCATAAGTTCATCATTAACTAAAGAAATTAATATTGTATACTGTAATATTTTTCAATTCATCAATAAAAAACACAAATTCTATTAATAAAATATGATTATTTGGTGGATGTTTAAGGATGCCTTGAAGTAGTGACAATTATATGTGGTAGTTATGTTGTTCATCATATATATATATATATATACAAGGTAATGTTATGATTTTGGGGAAAAAGTAGCAACTGTACCCGGCACTGCATTTGTTTTTTTTTTTTTCTTGAATATTTAACTCAAATAAGGTGAACAAATCATTCTATATTGTATTTTATTTTGTTTTATTTTTCTAAAAGGAATTCCATTAAAAAGGCAAGTTAGTTTAAATATATATTCTCATGGTGAGGTTTGCATGGAGAAAAAATTGGCAAGTCCAATCCAAGGTAAAGTTAATTTCCTAAAAGAAGAAGGAGAAGAGAGAGAGATTAACTTAACAACTTAAAATTTATGAATTATGTAATATGTACTCTGGTGACTTTTTATGATTAAACAGTTTTTTTTTTATCTATGTGATTATATGATGCCAGCTTGAATATAGATTTTAGTGCATATCCAGAGTCATTTATATCACCACCACCATGACTTGGTATTTGACCCTTACGTATTCCTTTCCTTCTTATTCCTTTTTTCTTTTTGTTCCGAAGGATAATATGATCATTAGGATCTCAGAAAAGAGAGCGGTGAAATTAGTTAACAAAACAAAACATAACTCTGAATGAGGCTTCCACAAAATAAATAGAAGAACTAGTTTGAATTGCAAAATTTTTGCACTCTAGTGGACCACACTTGATTTCCCTCACGAAGGGTATGCTCAAAATAAATAATCCACACCTGTTGAAGTAGTCTTTAGCAATTGATCAAAATTAACCTGGCCAGAGGATGATGATCAAAAGTGTGAGACTGAATGAGAGATTTGTCTCAAGAATAATCTGAGAATACCCCAAATTTCAAGCTAATGGAAGACCCTCACAAATACTCCATAGCTTTGCAATTGTGTTTGTGGCATGACCAATCACACCCATGTTGAATGTAACCCATGAGCCAAGAACCTAATGGGTCTTGCAACAACCCACCATATGACACCATCCTAGGATTGCCCTTAAAGGCACCATCAGCGTTAAGTTTAACCCAACCATTTGCTAGAAAGATCCAAGCCATCCAATGTTGATGCTTCTCAAGGATTGCAGAAGTAATATGAAACACTTGCTTCATATTAAGAAAAAGAGAATGTTCTTGGCATGACGCAAGTTCTGCAAACACAGTTGCTTACCTTGAATAAGTTGGGGGTTTAAGCCTTTGAAATGATTGTGTGAGAAATCGAAAGATCTTTTCATCAAATTAAGTTGTTTTAAATCTTTGTGTTTTCTAGTAGTTCACTTATTTTATTTACATCCAACATATTTTGGTTGGTGTGACATTGTTGTTAGGAGAACACAAAGTATTTGAAAAGGAAGGAGAGAAAAAATGAGGAAAACTTGGAATGTATTGTTTCTTTAACTTGATTTCAAATGTTATGCTTACATGAGTTTATATAGTGCTCAAATGAGCATCAAACATTTATAACATACATGAATCCTATGAACTAAATCCATACATGAATCATAATAAATATTAGTACATGAATTAATACACATGCATGAACTATGCAAATACATGAACTATAAAAATACATGAATTAAATAAATGCAAAAACATGTACCAAATTGCAAAACATAAATCATGTTTAGTATAGATACTAACATCTCCTCTTAAATGTGATTCAAATTTATACCAAACTCTCCTCTTAAACATGATTACCTCGTAGACACACCAAGTAGAGATCGTAATTTTGTAAAAGTATCAAGCTGAAGGGCCGTAGTAAAAATATCAGTAATCTGATCTTGAGATTTTACATATTTCAGTTGGATCTCCTCCTTTGAGATGCAATCTCGAATAAAATGATACCTTGTATCAATATGCTTGGTGCGATCATGATAGACTAGATTCTTCGATAAGGTGATAGAAGACGTATTATCAAGGAAAATCTAGTAGGCTCTATTTGTACCAATCCAACAGCCTGTAACAAATTCCGAAGCCAAAGTACATGACAAGCACAAGAAGTGGCAACAACATACTCTGCTTCACATGTTGTAAGCGTCAAAATAGATTACTTCTTTGAGATCCATGTGAAAGCACTACATTGAAAACAGAAAACAAAGCCATTTGTACTTTTTTAATCATCCAAATCACCAGATCAATCACTATCACTGTATCCCACAAGCTTAGAATGTTTAGAAGATGAACAATACATTCTATAAGCTAGTGTACCTTTGAGATATTGTAGAATATGTTTGGCAGCTTTAAAATGCGACATGGTAGGAGCTTCTATGTAACGACTAACCAGCCCAACAACATAAAGAATGTCCAGTCTTGTACAAGTCAAATAGTGCAAACTTTCGACTAGGCTTCTGAACATGGTTGAGTCTGCATCTGATCCTGAGTCATGCTTTGATAACTTCAACCCATATTCAACAGGAATATTAATAGGTTTGCAATTACTCATGTTAAATTTACGAAGTACATTTGCAGCATATCTAAATTAAAAAATAAAAATTTCATCATCCAATTAGTATACCTCAATGCCAAGGTAGTATGTCATAACACCTAAATCTATCATCTCGATTTCATGTGTTATTGCCTGTTTAAAATCTTTAAACATGCTGACATTGTTACCTGTAAATATTAAGTCCTCCACTACAAGCAAACAAACAAAACATCATTGTTAAGTTATTTGACATAAAGTGCATGTTCATAAGTACATTTGATGTAGCCATTTCTTTGAAAATATGTATTGATTCTTGTATTCCACGCCCTCAATACTTGCCTCAAGCCTTATAAAGCCTTCTTTAACTTGGGGACCTTGTGTTCATGTCCTTTCACAACCTACCCTAAAGGTTGTTGCACATAAATCTTTGCTTCAAGAGACCCAATCAAAAAAAGGAAATTTGACATCCATTTGAAAGATCTTCCATTTCAGCTAAAGAAATGAGAACTTTGTAACACCTCAAACCCCAAGAGACAGGTTCAAGCCCAACCACAAGGCGGGTTAGGTCTAATGTTACATTTACAAGTACACAACTTGCATCAATTTCTATTATTACAAGTCTTATTATTTCTCAATGAGCACACAACCCAAATAATTTATTGAATAAAATAAAGGGATACATGCTTGAAATTCAAATAATGAAAAGGGGAGTACATAATTCTAAAATTTAAAAATAAAATTCAATGGAAGTCTTTATTCAAAATTTGGGCAATATGCCCTTACATAGAAACTTTCTAAAAATAGATTTTCTAATCCATTAGCAAGCTTGCTCATGCATTTCAAATTCTTGAAAAATAGAAGGAAAGGATGAGCACATAGCCCAGTAGATCGTTCATCAAACTATTAATTTACTATTCAAATCAAAAATATATCCAATTTCAATCACTTACAAGCATTAAGCGTTTCAAACAATATCTTGTTAGTGTTTTATATTTGACCAAAAGGGATTTTTAATCCCTTGATATTCTTCATTAAAATACTCATATTCTGGGATAGAATGACATTTCATCTTGTCACATTCTATTAGAAATAAGGATTACTTGTCCACATTCCAAGTATTTTAAAACACATCCACACTTAGTGATGTTACTCATATACACAAAGTATATGCAAAGAACACTCATAGCATCACTTAGACTACTATGATGGTACGTGGTTATTATCTTCACTTTCTCATATTTAATTTCAAATAAATATGAAACAAGATCATAATAATTAATATCAAAATTTAAATAATCAAGAGAACATGGAAACATACATGGCATGCTTAAAAATTAAAAAATAAGCCTAAGCATGGTTTCTAAGCATATTATGCTATCATGTATGAATTAAAATATGAAAACATGTTAAATTGAAAATAAAACTTGATCAAACATACTTCAAACTAAAATATAAACATGCTAAAAACTAAAAATAAACATGAATATACTAAAGACTTGAAGTAGTAAAGAAGGAGTTCTAAAAATCTAATCCACCTTAATTCCAGTTTCTTTGAAGAATCCAACAGAGGTTCCCTTATGCACCACTTTTAAAACTTCAAGAACTTCTAATCACCAACAAAATACTTTAACAACTCTCTAAAACACTAAAAATAAGAACTTCTCATACAAGAAAGAAAAGAGAGTGAGAAGAGGTGCCAAGAAGAAGGCAAGAATAAACAAAGAGGGAAGTGTCAACTATTTGCTTTGGGATGAGATGAATGTAAGCAAGAGGGGGTATTTATAGGTGTTCATGAGTACAAAGGGGGCATCTGGGATAGCTAGGGCAGCTCATCATGTTTGGGCATGTTTCCAAACTCATAAGGGGATGGTTTGGGTAAGAAAGGCAAGTGTGCTCATGGTTGGCAAGTAGGACCACTAAGGTTTCCAATCCAAGTGTGAGCAAAATCTTTGAACCTTATTTGTTTCCTTTATTTGTGTAAACACAATTAAAGGTTTAGAATATATTATAATCTCTCTTGGAGGTCCTCTATTAGTAGGGAAACATTCTAATATGTTGTGATTCATAAAATCAAATAAGTTTCTAATATGAGTACACAAAAATAAAGCTTTAGAATGTTTCTTATTTCCCTTGGATTCTCTCCCTTTTTGGCTCCACATGTGAGCATGAGGCAAATTTCTATTTTCTAATTTTTTTTCTAGGTGAAGGAATCTTTTTATATCTCTTTAAATCAACCACTCTCATTAAACTTCTATCTTAGGTTTGTCACATGTGTGCCCACACACACACTTATGAGATATTTTACATGTAACCTTAGTATACATCATCATTTATCTTGGCACATGGAATCATTCTTCATGGTTTCTATAGGTGTGGGTATACTTGATCATTTACATGGCACATGGGATCGTTCTTCATGGTTTCAAATAATGGACACGTCCTATGGAGCTTAGGGTAAGATAGGGTGCACATGATCATGGTATTCCACCCATGTGACTTGCACATGTTAAGGGTGGTCACGACTTCATGGGTTCACAAAAATCAAATAAAAATTAATATGTCCTTATTTACATGGAAATATAATTTATATCCTATAGTTTTGGAATCACATGAACCTAATGCACATTTTAAGGTATGGTTTGGCCAAAGGTGATTTTTGTCGGGACCCCTTCCCTAGGACGAAGGACGAAGTGACTGGCACAGTGTCCCAACAAACCCGCTCGCAAGTCGAGCTTGCCAAGACACTGTTAAGCCTCAACATACAACACCACATCAGACACTTTCAGAGTAATCATAAGGAATGCAGAAGAAATTTAATACACGAACACTAATAAGAACTTGATATTCATCCCAAAATGGGTCATTATAACATGTGTAGCAACGGGACTGACTATCCATTATATACAAGTTTTTCTCACTCTTATACATGGTTCTACCTCTCAAAACACAGAACAAAAAGAAATACGAAGAAAACCTACCAATAAGAATAAGAGAGTGTAGCTCTATACAATAATTACTCCCTTACCCTTATCCGCTGCTGAAGAACCTGAAAAGTTAGAGTAGTATGCCTAATTGTCCATGGCGGCTCAATGACTAATGCAATCTAATTCAAACATAAAACAAGTATTCCACAATTAAAACATGTGTCATGGATGCACGAGCAATAGCGTTATGTAATTAAATGCAACAGTGAACATAATTTAAATTCATAATGCAGTCGTGCACCTTCATTCAAAAATAGTTAAATAACGAAAACATTCGCCGAGGCGACTAAAAATCACTCGAGCGGGTTGCAGACAATTAGGCGCATCGTGTCGACTTCGATTAGGTCTTGTTGTCGTTGCCATCATTGTAACGACCAACCAGGAGTTATTTTCGTTGCCTTATAGTAACTGCCCGATTAGGTCTTATTGTCGTTGCCATCATCGTAGGCCCACAGAACCCCCTAGGTGGGCACTCTGTGCTAGGTGGTCAACACTCGGGGTTATATGAGAGACCGACACAACTCATCCTAACCCTATACTCTCGGACCTCGAAACTCGATGCACTTTTCATTTAAAACTCATTTAAAAGGATGTTGATTCATCATAATATGTAATCTCATTTTCATAATGCACAGAATAACAAGCTCTAAGAAATGAGTTAGAAAACATTACTCACAAGAATGTCCCGCTCCCGACGCTTCTCTCGCGACCGGTCGTGTCCCGCTAGCACTAGGTCCTACAAAATCGACACAACTTCTTAATAGTAACATAGAACTTGGCCCACTCTAATTCTACATCATTGGTTAATCAATTACTTGACCTAGTCAAGGATAGTCCCCTATGTTCGTTCACCTTGTCTTAGTTACTAAGTCCATTTAATTGACCCTGGTCAATCTTGGTCAACCCTATTCAACTTATCATTTGCTAACTTAGCTGGTCAACAGAGTCACACAGGGTTAATTCTAGTCTTCATGGAGTTAATTGGGCCAAAAGGGTTCAACATTCCCCATTCCGATCACTTAGGCACAACCTTAGCCTATGGCCTATCTGCACATCCATTTTTTCGATTTTTCTGTGGGCAACCCATTCATCAGATTTGCGCCAAACTTTGCAGAACTATTCTAGACTTCCTAAAGTTTTCCCATAATTTTAAATCACAATTTTTGGACCTCATTTACTAGGGTTTCCAAGTATGATAACAAAAACTGCACAGATCCCGTATACCTTGTGACAGGCAATGACTGTTTGCCCTAATTGACCTACCTACACACATCAGAATATCCTAAAATTTGGTAAGAAACTTCTAGGCATATCTAAGGATCTCTCCACCAAATTTCAGGTCAATCTACCTAGGTTTGTTCAGTAAACTTTATCTCAGAAATTTCAGCCAGATTGCAGGAAATTTCTGGGTTCATAGATTCTACTATCTTTCTAGTTTTCTTTTCCCCTCATTAAATCACAATTCTATGGGTTGTTTCTTGTGTCTAGTTGCAGTTTACAAGTCATAATATATCCATTAGTTACAAACACTTCAAATCAGTAACATGCAACATCAGAAACATATCTACCATTCCCTCAATATTCTGCTATATTCTAAAGAACACAAGAAATCAATTCTAGCATCCTACAATCATGGCATGTTTGCATGCATAACAAGACACATCCACAAGAGTTCAAGGTCAAGTCTTTATACCTTTTTGGAACCTCTACTATGGGGTTTACAATGCCTCTGGTTCCAGCCCGAAAGGGTGCCTTTAGGTGTCCTGAATATAGCTCTTATTTTGGTCTCAAACTCTTTCTGTCGGCACTATTGCAACGGTAAGTCTAACAGTCAGTAGCAATGGCTTATAAGACATCAAACGTTTTAGTTTCTGGATCCTACTACTTGACACTTGAATACTCATGATAAGGAGTAGAAATGATGGATTTTTACCGCAGGGACGTGCCTAGAGTGGTTCAAGAGTGAGCTTTCCCAAGGTTGCTCCAACTATCTCTATTACATAGTTGTGACAGTGAGTAAATAGTCAACTTCAAGGGTCCTAAAATCATGTACAAGGCCCTATTTTTCGTTCTCTAACTCTTGGAGATCAAAGTAAATGCGAAAATGAGGAGAGTGAACCATTTTACCTTCAAAAAGGAACTGGAAATGGCCGAGGTCCAAGGCTTCAAAGGTGGTTCTAGCACACACTTTCTGGTTTTTCTAGGTTTAAACAGTGTGGATAGCCTTCTTCTTGATGATCTCTGCTTCAGACGGCTCCAAGAATGGGCAAACCACTTGTGGAACATTGTAGGTGGTGGTACAAGCTTCAAATCAAGCTATAGTTTGTTGGATTTGGTTGAGAATTGAAGAAGATCTCAGCTGGGAAAGTTAGCTACAGAAATCTAGAATTACTGGACTTTGAGCTCAAGGAAGCCATTTTGTTGTATGGGGATGCTTGCTTGGCAAAGATGTGGGTGACATGTAGCTTCCAGGTGGCACTCAACCTCACATGCTGGATGCCTAGTTGGCAGCCTTCATTGGCCAAAATGGAGGTTATGAAGTAATGGAAAAACTATGGATTATAAACTATGAGCTCCCCTGATTTTTGCTAGAAAATCAGCCAAAAATCTCCAAAGAAAACGCACAAACAGACAAAAAAAGGAATGCTTGACCCTATTAGTGGGCGCGTGGGCCGGCCAGCCCAGTTGGGTCAGCCCGCGCGCCCGAGCCCTGCTTGCGGGCGGAGCGCTCGGCCCGTTGGGGCCTAAGCCGACCCAGGCCCAGCGCCTAGGTCAACCCAGGTCCCATTAAGTTGTTTTTTTTTATTATTTCTCTATACATACACATACTCACATATGCGTATTTTATACCAAAATTTTGCTTTTTTTTAGATTATAAAATTGTCTAATTTATCATTTGCCATCCAAATGCCAATATTATACACCATTTCATCATTAAATTAATTATTTTCTCCAAAACTTGTATAATCTCCCCAAAAATCATATTTTTCTCCCAAAAATTTTATTTATCATTCTAAAAATTCCAAAATTATTCCAAAAATTCATTTATCAATCCTAAAGGTTGTTTTCTTCAAGAAAACATATTTTTCTAATATTTTCATGTGTTTTCTCTTCAAAATTTTATTTTCTCAAATTATTTTTATTTTCTTTAATAATTAATCTGAAATTAGGAAAAATTGGAAAAATTTTTGTATTTTCTCATTAAAATTTTAGAAAATACATAGAATACATATATGTCAAATCCGTCAATCCGATGTCAAAAATATGAGTTCACAATTTTCTTTTAAAAACTTTCCTTATTTAAGACCCACTAGGGTCACTAGGCAAATAAAAATTCAAATCTTGGCCAATTGTTCTGATTTTCAGATATGTAATTCATTTTGTTAGTTCGTGTCATTTTATTTTGTTTCGAGTCATTTCGATCCCTTGAAGTACCCTAAATGACAATTTTTTCTAATTTGGACCCCCTGAAGGGCGTTTGGCAAATGAAAACCTTAACCTCGACCAATTGTTCTAATTTTTTGATATGTTGTCCCCTTAGTTAGGTCATGTCACCTTACTTCATTTCAAGTTGTTTTGAGTCCCTAAGGGGCACTAAATGAGAGTTTCAAAAACCTGTCAAATTTAGCCCCGAAATAAGCTCGGTTTCATTTTGCACCCAAATTTCACTGAATAAATGATGAATTTCATTTAATTGAGTACAAAGGGTTTTTGGTATTACAAACGTTGATAGTTCCATTCGAACAATAGGAGCAAAGACTTCATCATAGTCGATATCATATTGTTGAGTATACCCCTTTGCCACTAGTCGAGTTTTGTATCTATCAACTTGACCACTAGCATTTTTCTTCACCTTGGACACCCATTTGACACCCACTAGTCGAGTTTTGCAAGAAGATTTACAAGTTCCTATGTATTATTTTTCTTGATGGCCTCAATTTCTTCATTCATAGCATGCACCCATTTTCTGTCTTGCACTACTTCAAAACTTATGGGTTCACAATCAACAAGAAGACAATAAAGAGTTAATTCACCTATTTCTTCATAGATGTCACGCAAAGGCCTCATACGTTGTGGTCCTTCACTGGAGGCTGCTTCTGGTGATGTCTCTCTAGGTGTAGGAGTAGGAGTTGGTGGTCGAGTGGCAACCCTTTGAATAATTTCTTCGTCTGCATCTTCATAAAATGGAAAAAAATCAAAATTTTCACTTTGAGTGGCCCAGTCCCATGATGTTTCTTCTTTGAAATCAATATCGCGGCCAATTAAAATCTTCTTGGTGTTTGGGTTGTAAAGCTTGTACGCTTTCAAGTTAAAACCATAGCTAATAAAAATATACTTCTCATTCTTGTCATTAAGCTTGGAGCAATGATGATCAGGTACGTGGGTATAGGCAATACTGCCAAATACCCTCAAATGAAACAAATTAGGCTTGTATCAGCTCCATGCTTGCTGTAGTGTCTAGTTCCACACACTTTGTCGAATAGTTATTCGATAAATAAATCGCACATTTAACACCTTCTACCCAAAATTCTTTTGGCATGTTCTTGCTTTTCAACATGCTTCTGCCCATGTTAAGAATTGATTTGTTCCTTTGTTCAGCAACACCGTTTTGTTAAGAAGAGTATGGAGCTATCATAGGGTATCGAATTCCATGAGATTCACAAAATTCATTGAATGCATTTAATGTAAATTCGCCTGCTCTGTCAGATCGCAAGGACTTGATATGGTAACCACTTTCTTTCTCCATAAGTGCTTTGAATTTCTTAAATACTTCAAAAGCTTGTGACTTCTCCATAACAAAATAAACTAAAGTCTTGCGACTATTATCATCAATAAATAATAGAAAATAATTATTCTTACCAAAAGAACTTGATTTGATCAGGCCACATAGATCAGCATGAACAAGCTCTAGTGGAGGGCTCTTGTTGTACTTTTTTTAGGAAAGCTCTTTCTGGATTGCTTTCCAAATAAACACCCTTCACATAACTAATCGAGATGATCAAACAATGGCAAACCTTTCACCATGTACTTTTTGGCCAACAACTTAAGCCCACCAAGGTTTAAATACCCAACTCTTAAGTGACATATCCAAGTTAAATCTTTATAGCAAGTTTTCAAACACTTAGCCACATCATTTTGAACATTCAATAAGAACATTCGATTCTTGGACATAGGAACTTTAGTAATTAAATTTTCATATTGATCTCTTAAAGAAATACTATAATCTTTAATAGCAAACATTATAACCTTTCTCTAAGAGTTGTCCCAAACTCAAGATGTTACTAGTCATACCTGGGACATAATATACATCATAAATGAATTGATGCTTTCCAAACTTTAATTGAATCAAAATGTTACATTTCCCTCAAATAGAAATTTTGGATGAATCACCAAAAGTAATGTTGTCGGTCACCATGCCATTAAATTCCATGAACATCGATTTGTTACTGCACATATGGTTGCTTGCACCAGTATCCAGGTACCATGTACTATTTTATTCATCTACATCTCTTTTAAGTATCAAAAGTAAAGTCGGTTTCACAGCTTCACTATCATTCGAAGTATAATTCGACTTCTCCTCAACAGTTTTGCTATGACATCTCCAAGAATAATGACCATATTTTTTACAATTATAACATTGAACCTGAGCTTTATCATACCGTCTTTGTTTGTAATTATTTTCTCTTCCACACCCCCGTGAATAGCTATGAACATAGTTATTATCTTCTTTGTTGAAGAACTTTCTTCCACCTCTTCATCTTCTTTGGCTGCGACCATTTTTAAATCTACATCCTTTTCCTTTCTGATTCTGCTCCCCATTGCTTTTGCTTTCTTTCAATGAAAGTTTTGTTTGGAAGACCTACTCCACTGGCTCTTTCTTTTTCTTCAACATTTTCTTTTCATGGCTGGCAAGGAACCCATAAGTTCATCAACCGTCATAACTTTCAAGTCTTTGGATTCTTCAATTGCTACAAAGATATGATTAAACTTCTCCGTCAAAGATCTAAAGATCTTTTTCAATCACCATGATGTCACTCATAATTTCTCCATACCTCATCATCTCACTTACAACTACTAATACTCTTGCACTATAATCTGAAAATGATTTAGATTATTTCATGTGCAAGGCTTAAAAGTTGCCTCTTAGCCTTTGAAGGCGACTCTCTTCACTTTATCCATACCTTTAAAAGTATCATCAAGAATCTTTCATGCTTGCTTAGAGGTGGTTGCTGCAGATTTCTTTTCAAATGTTTTATCATCAACTGCTTGATGATGAGAGTAAGAGCCTTTTGATCTTTCTTTCTAGTAGTTTGCAAAATGTCCTTCTAATTTTCTTTGGTAAATTTACGATCTTGGAATGAAACCAAGTTATTCGCCATCTACTTTTCTTGACAAAGACCTTCTCAATACTTTGATACCACATTGTTGGAAGAACACAAAGTATTTGAAAAGGAAGGAGAAAAAAATTGAGAAAAATTTAGAATGTTTTGTTTCTTCAACTTGATTTCAAATATTATGCTTACATGGGTTTATATAATGCTCAAATGAACATCAAACATTTATGACATATATGAATCCCATGAACTAAATCTATACATGAATCATAATAAATATTAGTGCATGCATGTAAATTAATACACACACGTAAACTATGCAAATACACGAACTACGAAAATACATGAACTAAATAAATGCATAAATATGCATTAAATTGCAATACATGAATCATGTTTAATATAAATACTAACAATTGTTGCTATTATCAAACAAGATCATAAAGTGGTATTGCATAAGATGTGTTGGAAGAAACGCCATACGCCCAATGATTAGTTGGACTAAAATACAACATTCACGTGAACTACATCACTATGCATGGGATCTTTTTGGCTAATTGATATAATTATTTAAGTGATTTAGTTCTTTAATATTAGTTAGAATTTCATCTTTGGCAATTGTAAATTTTTACTCTCCACTAAGTAGATTTTAAGATCAACTTTCTCAAAGTAATCTAAATATTACTCATCCTATTTTTGTTAAAGCTTTTCTAATTTTATCAAGATCACTGTCAGTTTATAATTTAGTTTACAATGGGTTTTTGTGTCAATTTCAACCATACACTTGCTTCTCTATTTTATTGTACTCCTCTTACTATATTTGAAAGTGTTCTTATTGAGTTGATTTTGTAAAAAAAAAAACGCTTTATGTCACTAAATTTGGCATGAGATATGACCAAGTTTTAGCCATTTTGACTCTTTTATCCGTTTCTTAACATGGGATGATAGTTACATCTTTAAAGGTTCCCTAAAGAGATAAACCTAATTTTACTAGGCGATGCTATAAGTGTAGATATTTTGAGCATCATAGTTAAGATTTTTAGAAGATGATTAATGATTAAGCTAAAACTAACCATAATCATCAAGTTTTTGCAACGTCAACTATTCCATCAACACCGAACAAATCTGAAGCATTTACCTTATCTCTAACTATAGTAGATCTTGAGGCACATGTTCAACAGGTTTTATCTTGAACACCCATCGCTCTTAATGTTCAATCAGTTAAACCCCCTCCTTAGTTTATTGATTTTGCTTGTTGTAATTACATGACTTCTAATATTTTTAATGTTTTGTGTAATAACCATCCTCGATATGCTTTTGTTATCTATAGTGTCGTTGATAGATCTAGTAAGCCTATTGGTCGTATACAACTATTGTATCCATACACCATTTTTCCCTTCCTAACACACTTTCGTGCCCACATTATCCATCAATCTTCTCTCAGTTGACAACATTCTTACCTTAACATTTTCTAGTAAGGGATGTGATGTGCAATATCAAATGGGATGTGATCCACCATCATCTTTTCACTTCTTCACACTTGATGCACCCAAGTTATCTTCAATCTTCTCTCAATTGACAATGGTCTTACCTTTACATTTTCTAATAAGGGATGTGATGTGCAAGGTCGGATTACAAGATAGCTAATTGAGAGCGAGCATAAAGTCTGGCCTCTTTTTGCGATTACTTCTTTATATGTACCTAACCACAATCTCTCAATTACAACAGTTGTCGTATAAACATCTCATCTATGGCATTTTCATTTAAGTCATACATCCTTGTCTCATATTAAGTCTTTAGCTTCTACTAGTTGTTTAAGACAAGATAATTTTTAACATATTGATTGCATTCATTGTTAACTAAGTAAACAAACTGCATTACCATTCAATAAACATATTCTTTTTATCTACCCCTTTTGAACTTGTTTCCTCATATATTTGGGAACCTACTCCTGTATCTACTAAGGGAAGATCTTGATATTTCATAATTTTTATTGACAATTCTGCAAGATATACTTGATTGTACCCTAGAAGGTTCTGATTTACATAATACTTTTTGTGATTTTCAAAAAGATGATTTACACTCAATTTGGGTGAGTCATTGAGATTTTTTTAGGTGATAATGTTAAGGAGTATACTGCAGTTACCTTTATGAAAACATTGAAATGTAGTTCTACTTATTTACATGAGTCATTATATCCTAACCGGAGGCTACCCACACCATAGTCTACACTATTAATCAAGTTCTATTTCATATTATATATGGTCAAATCCCATATGAGGCTTTATACGAGAAAACACCTGACTATTTAGTGTTAGAACTATTTGTGTCCTTATTTTGTCTACCTTGCTCACCTAAGCAATCTAAATTAGGGTCTCACTCTTATTTTTCTTGTATTGTGAGCTATGGTATCGAACATAAGTGTTATTGTTGTTAGAATCCAATTGCCAAAACACTAAAAATTTCGAGGCATACACAATTTTGAGAACATTAGTTACTTCTATTTTTTTTCATTGTCCTCACAGTCTCTTTTTTATTCTACTCTATTTTTTATTCTACTCTATTTTTATTCACCTTTGAATCTCTTTTTTTACTCTAATATTAGTGAAGCACACTCAACATAACCTCTTTAACAAATGAAACCAATCTGCCTACAATATCACTATCCAATCATCATGACATCTCCACATCTACTAAGCTTTACCAAAGTCCATTATTTTAGTAGGGTACATAATGTTCCATCTCATCTTAAATATTATCCTTATTTCTTTGGTCTCACTACCTTATATGAGCCTCATACTTGTGAGAAGGCTTATTTTGATCCTCTATAACAAGTAGTTACAACTAAAAAATTCTAAGCAATAGAAGACAGTCGTACTTGGGATTTAACCAATTCACCTCCTAAAAAAACAATAGTACTGTAACACCCCCAGTTTCCGTTCTTTCTCTATCACATACGTCATAGGTGACGTGGTGGTCTCGTGGCTTGAGACGTCATTTCTTCTAAGTGCAGTCAGTCCTGCTTTCTATCTGAGAACTGGGAATATTACTTTTTCTTTTCTTCATTTATCTGTTAGTTTTAACAGTTCATATCCAAGAGATAAAATTTAAATACAATACATCTGAAAACATTACTTCATTATCAGAGTTAT
>JAJIYU010011769.1:0-15073 GCA_030144865.1 Tinospora cordifolia
TAGAAAGTCAAGTGTGTGTCGCTTGTAAAGTAACACCGGCCCGACCCGCCAATTGGTTAAGTCCACCGTCAAAACAATGGTGGTTATGTCCAAACTCAAGGAATGTGGGGGGTTGGGGTGTTACATCATAGTAGTCTAAGTGATCCTATGGGTGTTCTTTGCATATACTTGGTGTATATGAGTAACATCACTAAGTGTGGATGTGTTTTAAAATACTTGGAATGTAGACATGTGATCCTTATTTTTAATAGAATGTGACAAGATGAATTGTCATACCATCCTAGAATAGGAGTATTTTAATGAAGAACATCAAGGTTTTGAAATCTCTTGGTCAAACATACAGTTCTTAGAAGATATTGTTTGAAACACTTAATGCTTGTAAGTGATTGAAATTGGATGCACTTTTGATTTGAATTATTAAATTAGTAGTTTGATGATTGATTCATTGGGCTATGTACTCGCCTCTCTCATTCATATTTTTCAGGAAATTAAATATGAAGACCATGGATGATTAAAATCTTTTTCTAACGTAAGGGCATGTTGCCCACTTTTGATTTATCAAGCCTTCCATTGATTTATCAAGTCATGAACTCCCTTTTTATTTTTTGAATTTTAAGCATGTATTCCTTTGTTTTATTTTATAAATAAAGATTGAAGTTTTTCTTTTATCTATGTTGTAATAGCCTTATAAATTAAAGTTAAATTATTTGGGTTGTGTGCTCATTGAAAGGTGATAAGACTTGATATAATGAAATGTGATACAAGTTGTGTATTTGTAAATGTAACATTGGATCCAACCTGCCTTGTGGGTGAGCTTAAACCTATTTCTAGGGGGTTGGGGTGTTACATAGGTGGTATCAGAGCCCAGACATTAGTTATTAGGCCAAAATTAAAAAGTTTCCTCTAATACCAAAGGTGGTTTCAGAGCATAGCTATTAGATATGCTAGGCTAGAAATATAAAGTCAAGCTTAAGCATGTGTTGTTGGGCTAGAATTAGAAATTAAAATATTAGTTGCTTGAGAAGAATTAGAAACTCAATTTGGATTTTACCTTGTTTTGAATTAGAATTTTGAATGGCCTACCTTCTATTTTGATATTGAAAACTATTTTAGAAACTGTTTTAAAAAAAGAAAAGATATGTTTCAAAATGTTTTGTTCGGATAAAATGACAACAAATTGAGCTGATAGTGGGTAAGCCTTGTGTTGAGTAAAGCTAAACATTGAAAGGAAGGTGGGTTATTCCACCCTAAAAAGCACGGTTGCTAAGCAGACTTTGGTCTTCCCGCCCGATTTGGAGGTTGTCCCACTAGCTTGTACGAGTAGACTAAGTTGAAGAACACCTTTGCTTTCTATAAAAGAAAATTAGAAGGTGAAAAAAATTAGGGCAAGAAATTGATTAAAAGTCGAAAAAGATGCCAAAGATGTTTCCTTGATTAGATAGAGATTGTGAGTCACCCAGATTAAACCCTAGGTCCAGACGAAAAACCCTAGGTAGAAACGTGGTGTAGCCATAGGTGACACAGTGGATCAAAAACATAAATCCTTAGAACATAGACTAGAGATTAAAACTTGTGTGAAAACAAAAAATTGTTTGATTAGGATACAGATCAGGAAACTTCTATATCTTTCAGTTTTTATATAGTATGGGATGCATAAGAATTCAGGGTTATGGAGGAAGCTTGGACTCAGAAAATGATAGATAATGTGTGGTGAATGATTGGTAACTCTAGCAGAACGAGTTTCCCTATGCTCGTTGGTATGGGATGGTGGAGTATAGTGGGTTCGAGAACCTTAATTATCAAGCAATTCGCGAAATTGTTTGGGTGTGGCTCTATTTTGGGTGAAAGCCTAATTAGGACGGGTAGAGTGGCATGGGACACTTGAACTTGAAAGCTTAAGTGGAAGACTGGAACTTTGTGGTGCTAGCATGAACTGTTTGATTGTATGATTGCGTGATATGCCTACTTTTATTGTTTATTTGCTTTGAGACCAAATCCTATACCCATGTATGAAAGAAGCTAGAAGAAAAACTTTTAGGCCACTGAACAAATTGAGAACCTAGAAATCGAATCTAGAGTCATGATAGTACGAACATTTGATGAAACAAACGCTAATGTTGAAAAGATGAATCGGGAAGAGCTTAAGGAGATCTTCTGCAAAAGGTTATGCCTGGAAGGTACCTGTAACACCCCAATTTTCGACCGGACCTCCGTTCACGTGTTACATCACATGTGGATTGTCGCCCGATGAAAATTGAGATGCTACTAAAATTTTAACTCTCACCCACCAACAAAAAAATAAGAAACTATTTTAGGCATTTCTCAAAATATTTACCAGAATTTAAGCGACACAAATTATCAATAACGCAGCGAAAATCCTTAAAATCATTTATTCGGACTGAAATCATTAAACAAATAAAGTAATTTAAAGGTAAGACAATTAAATTTAAAACCAAAGCAAATTACATTAAGACAATCCAGTAAAGTACATAAAAACTTAACCTCCAAGTACCTTATCCCTGACAACCTCCCCACGAGGCGTCCAATCAGAGTGTGGGTCTTCTGAAGTAAGTCAGCAAACTCTATGTCCAAGTATACCTGAAAAATATAATGGGTGAGCTCGAAAGCCCAGTGGATCATTCCTACACATCACAGGTATTATACAGACCCAATCCAAAACATTGCAAACACTTTCAAACATTAGACATTTCAAATATTAATTTGTTTGTTATAACCTAAACCGGAAGAGTTGGTTAGACTCCTAATATTCCTTTGTGATCCAGGATGGAAATAAGTGCATGCAATTTGGCCAGAAACAAGAAATCAAGAATATCAACATCCAAAGATAAGTAACGCTATGCAGCCTATTACTTATCCCCATGCACGCCATGCGGCCTGTACATGTGAATCACAGTTTAAGGGACAGTAATGCTATGCAGCCAATTACTAAGGTAACGCTATGCAGCCTGTTACCAAATCCCGAAGACAAATCAAGTGTCGAGCAAAATCTAAGGAAAGGAACGCCATGCGGCCTATTCCTTTTTATTCCCAAGATATCACAGTCAAAGGTAAGGAACGCTATGCAGCCTATTCCTTATGATTCTCAAGACAATGAAATTTGCTATCGACACTAAGGGTCAGGAATATTTACGACGCTATGCAGCCTATCGTACCGGTATGTGGGATTCTTATTTAGTCATCAATCTTAATTTAGTGGCATTCAAGCCCAAACATTCAATCAACATGATATCAGAAATAAATCAATGAAATATCACATGAGCGGTAAATTTTAATAGAAATCATGCATAGCGGTAAATCATTCGGCAATTCAACAATTTCAACCAAAGCATCCAATTTCAACAATTCAAATCAACCTTTTTCAAAACATTAACAACCTATAATCCATTCAAACAATGTCTTGAATTTTAAATCCGCATAATACATGTGAGAGAGAAAATCATGCCCACCTGGTTTTCTCCAATTTTCAGGGCAACCTTGCTTTCCGTCGATATGTTCAGTACTCCAAACTGATGATATCTGAAATTCACCGATAGATAACATTTGCCTAAATCCTTAATTCATATTTAATCTTATCCAGAACATTCTTTTCTATATTATCTTATAGTATCTTTTAATCTATATTAATAGATTAATATATTAATTTCCTATTAATTTATATATTAATAGATTAATATATTATAGTATCTATTAATTTCCTTACCTCGTGATTTGGTAACTCACTAGTTGATGAAAAACTAGCTACCACGGCAGTTGAAATCGCTCCACACACACTCTAATCAGCCATTCCATGCATTCCACGGTGGTTGCAGCAGCATGCCAATAGCAGAATGTCTTGTTCTATTTTCAATTTCTCTCCATTCGGTACCCACAGCAACATGCAGCAGCCAACTACAGTAACCATAGCAACAACACTGCAACCGCTCCTCTGTTCGTGTACTCTCGTCACACATGACAGCCGTAGCAGCATTGCGCTTCACTCATCATCTCCATCACGTTCACATCGTTGTGGCAGCAACAACTAGTAGCAACCGGTCTAGAACAAAGCAATCAACATTGCTCGGTTCTTCACTGACTCCAAACCAGAATGCACCCAGATTTTTGTGCCGCTCAGCTCCCTCTTCTTCGTTCGGCCTTCTTTGTTCGGCACACGGTGAGCCGCAGTAGTAGCAAATTTTGCTACTTTGCTCTTCGTTCTTCTTCTCTGTTCTGTGGATAATGAGCAACAACAACAATTGATGCTGCTCTGTTCTGCTCTCCATCTTCTTCTTCCTGCCGTTTTCCAGCAGCAGTAACCCAGTTTTCCAATGCCAGAGCTCCCTGCCGTTTCCTTTATTTTCAGTTGCTGCAGTCGTCTTCTTCTTCACCCATTGCGCAGCACTCACATGAGCAGCAGTACACACACAATTCCATCTTCTTCTTTCTCTTCCGACATCTTCTTCGACAATCTTCAAATTTCGGTCCAAATTTTTTTTTTTTCTAATCATGTAAGTGGTGCATATACCTATATAATAAACCTTATAATAAAATAACCATGTTATATTTTTCTTTCTCTTGTATATACCCACGCACACACCTATATATATATATATACATGTGTTACCATCTAAATTTAGTGTATGAACCTTATGATAATTTTATATGTATTCCATGTTGTTATTTTTTATTGTTATTAATTCAATTATTATATTTATTTTTTTTCCTTACACTAATTCATAATAACCCTCAATTAATCATTTCAGCTATTTATACATATCTATAAAACATAAAATTATCGTTTTATCATACTTTTATTAGTATTATTATTTTTCAATCAATTAATAGATTTTGTTTTCGCATCACTCGCGCCTTCGCCCGAGCACGAGCGAGCTATGAAATAACTTATTTATTATTGTTCGTTCACGACGTAGCACGACCACGAAGTTACAGGGTGTCACAGTACCCTTGAAAGCTACAGGAAGATTTTATGTGACTCAATCAAAGAGATCGCACCTTGACTAAGTATGAGAGGAAATTTACTGAGCTAGCCAAGTTTTCTCAGAAACTGATCTGGGAGGAGAGGATGAAGGCTAATAGGTTTACTTAGGGTCTCAGGATCAAGATCCGAAAAGTAGTTATGACTTTGGGCTTAAAGACATAGAGGGATGTCTTGGAAAGAGCTTTTATCCTAGAGCAAGAACTTAACTTGGAGCAAAGGTTGAGAGGAAAGAATAAGAGGCCTGCGAACGAAAAAGATCATGGGTCACAAAAAAAGAATAAGAGTGGTAAAGCCCAACAAAAACAGGGGCATGCTAACAACAAGTCTAGAAGAACAAGGCAAGAGGCAAGGGCTGTGCTATGTGTGTAGATAGAAGGGTCATCTTGTTAAGGATTGCCCAACTACACTCATGCTTCTTAGCCACATAACATTCAGGGAGGAGGTCAGAAATATTGTTCTCAGGGTAGATGTAACACCTCGGAACTTTGCGAGTGTGCCACGTCGCGAGCAAAAAAAATATAAGATCTATTTGGGAAAGAAATAAAATAAAATATCATTTTAAGAAAATAAAATTTTAAAATAAAATAACAAAAAGAAAAAAAAATAATAATGCAAGGTTCGTGGAAAATAAAAATAAAAATAAAAATATAATTATAATACTAATAATAATAAATGAATTAGAATCTTATTCTATTTAAATATAAATATAGACTATACTTTGTAAAATAAATTATTTTATAGCTTACTCGAATGAGCACAAAGGCGTGAGCGTGATGACACGAGTAATTAAAAAATGAAAGCGTGATGGCGCGAGGGACGCGAAAACAAAAATAGATTATTTGAAAAAAATAAAATAATAAAAACAAAAATAAAATAAAAATCTAAGAGTTGGTTGAAAAAGGAAAAAACTAAAAGTTAGTTGATGAAATACATTGGTAGGAAAAAAATGAAATATTGATCGATCGATATATTGGTGGACTACAATTTAGAATTTAATTAAGAAACGAAATTAAATATCCAATTATTCCATATTAGATGGAATTATCAATTGAGAATAAAATAACAAAAAAAAGTCCGAAATTAGAGGAACAACCAGAATCTTATGGCTTGGTTTTGGCGGTGAAAGAAGGACCGTGAGGATGAAGAATAATCTGGAATAGAGAAGAAGCAACGGAGATCAAAATTGAGGGCATGATTTGGATTCCTTTTAGCTGCTGTTGCTATATTCAAATGACGAAGAGGGAAAGGAAAATGGATGCCCTTTTTTGAGATGATGAATAGCAAAGAAATCAGGGGATGATGATTTTGATTTGTTGGGTAGCCGTGTGGGGAATCGCAAGTAGAGAGGGTGAGCTAAAATGATTGGGAAAGGAGAAGATGTTCGGATTTGGTTGCCGCTGGATGGAGAAGAGAGGATGATGACCGAGTTGAGCCGATTGAAAGGAAGACGAAGAAAGAAGAAGGACTAGCTGCTACTATGATTTTGAGAGAAGAAAAAACTAGCAATCGTGTGTGCCGTGGGTGTGCAAATCTACTCCGTGAGCTGCTACAAATGAAAACGAAGAACCAAAGATCTAGTTGCTGGAAATGATGGTCCTGGTGAAAGTTGGAGTTGGGGTATGAAAAAAGAGCAAGCAATTGCGGTTGCAAATAAGTTTGAAGAAACTGTTGGTTGCTACTACGTTGGGCGTTGTGGTGTGAATTGATGCTCAGCTGGTGTGTTGTTGGACTGTGAAGGAGAAGAAGAAATGAATCTGATTTTTGGGTGATTCAAATCTGGGTTTTCTTTGATGACCGAAATGAAGAAGATGACCAAAAGGGTGAGCTGGTCCATGATTTTGAGAGTTTTGAGTGGCTGGTGTGTGATTTCGATTTCCAGATTTGGGGTAATTTTAGACTTTGTTAGCTTGGGTAATGTTGAACAAAGAAGGAGATGCAAGAGAAGTCCTAGCGATGTGTGGTGATTTGGGCGAACAACAAACAAAGAAGAAGACTAGAATAGCTGTGGTGTGAACCGTGAACAGAGAGGGAAAAAGAGGAACGGTGATTTGGTGTGAAGGAGAACAGAGCATAGAAGCTGCTGGGTGTTGATGGTTTGGAGAACAGTTGTTGCAGCTGATCCGTGATGTGCAACTAGTCCGTGAAGAAAGGAATTGAACGTTGCTGGAAATTGGTGCGTTTTTGTGAAGTAGATCAGCCGCAAGAGACATTGATTGGGGTTTGGGGTTCTGTTGTTGGTGGCTAATCCTGACAAAAGATGAAGAAATGATTTGAATTTTTCTGATGTGCTAACCGTGATGTGTGTTGTGCCGCGAATCTGATATGCCTACTGTTGTGTTGTGCGTTGTTGCTAGTGTGAATCACATATAGAGAAACAAAAT
Source organism: Tinospora cordifolia (assembly GCA_030144865.1). Classification (NCBI taxonomy): domain Eukaryota; kingdom Viridiplantae; phylum Streptophyta; class Magnoliopsida; order Ranunculales; family Menispermaceae; genus Tinospora; species Tinospora cordifolia. The sequence continues at coordinate 7,378 of JAJIYU010011769.1, forward strand.
TTAGGTGTGTTTATAGTTGCTATTGAGTTGAACATGAAGAATGGTAATGAAAAAAAACAAAAAAAAAAAAAAATGAAAAGAAATGAAGAGCGAAGATGGAATTGAGTTGCTGAACGTGATTGCGATTGGAGGTGAGTTTGTCGTTGGCGTCGTTTGTGCGAAGAAGACGACGCGAGGTAAAATTTGGACTTTTAATTTTAGATAGTATGAAATTATTTTTAATAATTTTAGATGGAAAAACAAAATAAAAAATTTGAAATTTGAACCTTATTGAAAATTTTAGTAGAAATATTATTTTGATGCTTGTGAAGCTTAATCGATGCCTAGCATGTAAATATCAAAGCTTTGGAAGTTTTGGAGTTTCAAATAATAGAAATCAAATTTTGGATAGAAGCAAGATGCAAATGGAAACTAATTAAATTGATTATGAAAAAATTTTAATTTAGAATATTTATTAAATAATTTAAAGTAGATAAATTTAAACCTAAACTATTTATTAAATATTGAGCATGAGCATTAATTGATTTAATAAAATTAAATTAATTAATCTTTTAAATTTAGAATTGAAAAGGGAAATAACTTTCCAACACATTAGTAATTTTATTTAATATTAGAAGTCTAAAATTTAATAACCCAATTAGTTGAAAACACAAAAAAATAAACCTTTAGGAGTTTAAAATCTTTTATAAAAAAAGAATTAAATTTAGCCCTTGAAATTAAATGTGTAACATTTAGAAGTCTTATTTGGTTCGTAACTGAATTAATTATAATATTAATAAATTCAGTTATTAGAAATATAATTTTAGAAAAAAACTTACAAGTAAATTATTAAAGTTTTTATTATTAAATTAAGGAAAATTAGAGGACTTAGAAGTTATTTTAATTAGAATGTATAAAACTTGAGAATTTTGGAATAATCCAAAATTAGTTAAAACTAATATCTAGACTTCATAATTAGTTTAGAAATTTTTAAGCTTAAGAATCTTTTGAATAATATTTATTATGAATTAGGAACTTAGAAATTTTTATTGATTATTGAATTTCAGATTCTTACGAATAGCTCAAAGGAAAGCAAGGAGCCCTAAAGATTGGAAAAATCAGGTGGGTGTGATTTTTTTGCTCATGCTTATTATATGGATTTAAAATTCAAAGCACTTGTTTGAATAGTTCTAGGTTATTAGAATTTTATTAGGAAATTGATTGAAATGGTTTGGTATGCTTGAATGATGTGCAATGAATTATTTTAATTTACGCATAATTATTTCATGATGTGCTCAAATAGATAACCATATATTTAGACTTATTTAATTAATGCATGCATAAATAGAAAAAAACATGCACTTAGATTTTATCATTTATTCATGTAAATTATCATTTTTTTAGAATGCATTATTTGATTTATTTGCTATTGTATGTGTGACGTTGTGGTATGATTGAATTTGGTTGTGAAACAAAAATAAGACGAAGGATTATTAATAATCCATGTACCGTTGCGATCGACGAGCCTGAAGCGGATTGAGGTGGTATCTCCTATATGCTATGGCTTGAGATCGCCGAGCTACAAGACGGATTGTTGGTATTCCCATCCTTGAGCTGCCTGCGACAGCTCGAAGTCTTTGAGAGACGGTACAAGCTGCAGTAAGTACTCTCTCTTAGGCTGTGATACTGATGACTTAACTGATTTTAGATGGTACTCGAGACTTTCTATGGTTAGACGAGATCACGGGGAATACCGAGAGGCATCTCAACCCTCTTTTAGTCTCAGACTTCGACCAAAACTAAATAAATGTTTGAAATGCCTAATGTTTGAATGTGTTTGTAATGTTTTGGATTGGGTCTGTGTAATGCGTGTGATGTGTAGGAAGGATCCACTGAGCTTTCGAGCTCATTCCCATTTTATTTTTCAGATATACATGGACGTAGAGTATTGTAACCTATGTCAGAAGGCTCGAACTTTCTATTGGACACCTCATGGGGAGGTTGTTCAGGGTAGGTGGCTTTGGAGGTCGTATGTTATTTATTTCTATTGAAAAGATTTTCATATATTTATTTGATTTTAAATTCAGTCGATCAGATTATTAAATAATATTATATGTTTAACATTTCCATTTTAGTATAAGTTTTAAAGTGATTCCGCTGCATGATTTATAATCTGAAATCTTTGACTTAAGTTTGTCTTATTTAACCGTAAAAATCTGGTGAGTGTATTGAGAAATTATTTTGATCTTCTGTTTTGTACAAAATGTACTTTGAGATATTTTCCTCAAAAACTACTACCTGACTGGAAATTAAAATTTAAAGAAAAAGATTTTGACATAAAAAAATTTAAGTAGCATTTTGATTTTCAACGAGCGACAATTCACACGTGAGGTAACACATGACATGAGGTCCGAATGAAAATTGGGGTGTTACAGTAGACAAACAATAGAATGCCAACCAAGGGTAGTATCAGGGTCGTGATCAGAACTATGCCAGAATGTTCATTGTGGAGGCCCAAGAAGATCAATACCCTCAGTAGAAACTCTGATAGTCTAATGTCAGGACAAAAAAATAATTAATTAATTTTTGAAATATAATTAATGGAAGATAGTTCTTATGACTCGCTATATGCTAGCATTTATTTTGGCTTTGAATAAGGTTTTGTACCTCTAATTTTCAAGTAATGAAATTGAATTCCTTAAGAACTCTTACTGCCCCATGTTAAATATTCGAACGAGAAAGAAAGTGTTAGTCACTTGAAGTAACAATCCCAAAACCCATTGTGTGGTCAAGTCCACTGAGTCGGAGGTGGGAAATGTTCAACCTCAAATGACTATACCAAATAATTAGAGACTTTAGGATGGGTGTGACCCTAAATAAAAGACAAACCTATCTGTATAGCAAGTCTTGCCATTGAATCTATTGCATCAGATTAGGGATGAACAAAAAGCAAGACGAATGACTCATATGCCTGATGGAGGAAAGTGAATGGGATAAGCATACTGGCCATGGGTTAGATGCTAAGAATACGCTAAGACTTAGGAAGAAAATACTGTATGTGTACTTGTGGATTGTCCCACTAAAGTAAAGTAATTTCTGCCAATCAGATATAGATATCAAGTCAATAAGTCTGAGAGAGTCACTCAGACACTAGAGGATATGTTGAGGTCTTATGCCTTAGACCTTAAAAGAAAACTGGAGAAAGTATGAACCTGACATTCAAGATGATGTTACTTACGAGGAAGCAGTAGTCAGAATCCTCGACTACAAAGCACAGAGTTTGAGAACGAAGGATATTCCATTGCTGAAAGTGATGTGGAAGCATCATGGGGTGGAAGAAGCTACTTGGGAACTCGAAAGAGAAATGAAGACCAAGTATCCACATCATATATTGAAATTCTTAATTTTTTTATGTGATTCCAAAACTATAGTATAAAGACCATAATTTTTTGTGAATAATGAGATATTAATTTTTGTTAAATTTTCATGGACTCATAAATAGTGATGATGTTAGCATGACATAAGCATACACCCCTAAAGCATGTGCAAGTCACATGGGTGGAAAACCATGGTCATGTACACCCACACCCAACCCAACTACATGAAACATTTCCTAGTGTTTAGAAACCATGAAAAATGATCTCATGTACACCCAAACAATATTCATGTACACCATGCTCTACACCAAATAAAAAAAATGTCCTATAGGAAATTTTGAGAATGATCATGTGTGCCACTAGGTGTGATATTATACACCAAGTCCAAGAATAGAAGTTTAGTTGAAAGTGGCTGATTTAAAGAAATATGAAAGATTCCTTCACTTAGATTTAACTAACAAACAAAGAAAAAATTAGAAAAATAGAAAGTTACTTCATGTTCACATGTGATGCCAAAATAGGAGTGTTTCCCATGCATGCATGTGTAATGACCAAGCAAAGGAAACAAATAAGAAAGATACTATGAGCATGAAATCCAATTGATAGAGGACGTCCAAGAGAGATTAGAATGTATTATAAACCTTTATTTGTGTTCACACACATAAAAGAAACAAATAAGGTATAAAGATTTTGCTCACACTTGGATAGGAAACCTTGGTGGTCCCACTTGCCCAACCATGAGTTCACTTGCCCAAAACATAAGCTTCACTTGCCAAAATCAATGCAAAACGTCCTCATTTTGTATGGAAAGATTCTCATTGTGTGTGATGTCCAAACAGTCCCCATGGTGCTCTTGAAAATCTATATAAACCCCCCTAGTTGCTCAAATTTTTCTCATCCCAAAGCACAGAGTTGACACATCTCTCTTTGTTTGTTCTTGCCCTCTTCTTGGCACCCCTTTTCGCTTCTCTTTTCTCTCGTGTAAGAAGCTCTAATTTCAATGTTTTAGAGAGTGGTTTTAAGTGATTTTTGCTGGTGCTTGAAAGTGCTAGTCATCGGGGAACTTTGCTTAATTTTTGCGGAAAGAACCACAACTAAGGTGTAGGGGATTTCTAGAACTCCTAGTTTGCTAGTTCAAGTCTTAGTATATTCATGCATATTTGTTTTTAGTTTTCAGCGTGTTTATATTTTAGTTTGAAGCATGTTTGATCAAGTTTTATTTTTAGTTTAACATGTTTTCATATTTTAATTCATGCAAGACAGCATAACATGCCTAGAAACCATGCTTAGGCTTGTTTTTGAGTTTTCAAGCATGCCATGTATGTTTTCCATATTTTCTTGATTATTTAAATTATGATATTAACTATTATGATTTAGTATCATGGTTATTTGAATTCAAAATGAGAAAGTGAAGATAAGAACCATATACCATCATAGTAGTCTAAGTGATGCTATGGGTGTTCTTTGCATATACTTAATGAATATGAGCAACATCACTAAGTGTGGATGTGTTTTAAAATACTTGGAATGTGGACATGTGATCATTATTTTCAATGGAATGTGATAAGATGAATTATCATTCCATCCTAGAATAGGAGTATTTTAATGAAGAACATTAAGGGTTTGAAACCCCTTTTGGTCAAATATATAACTCTAATAAGATATTGTTTGAAACACTTAATCCTTGTAAGTGATTGAAATTGGATGTACTTTTGATTTGAATTAGTAAATTAGTAGTTTGATGAATGATCCACTGGGCTATGTGCTCACCTCTCTCTTTAATATTTTCGAGGAAATTAAATATGAAGACCATGGATGGATGATTAGAATCTTTTTCTAACGTAAGGGCATGATGCCTACTTGTGATTTATTAAGCCTTTCGCTGAATTTTATTTTCTGAGTTATGTACTCTCTTTTTATTATTCGAATTTCAAGCATGTTTTCCTTTATTTTATTCAATAAATAAAGATTGAAGTTTTTTTTTATCTCTCTTTTAATAGTCTTATTAAATTAAAGTTAAATTATTTAGGTTGTGTGCTCATTGAAAATTAATAAGACTTAAGATAATTAGAGTGTGATACAAGTTGTGCACTTGTAAATGTAATATTGGACTCAACCTGCCTTGTGATTGAGCTTAAACCTGTCTCTTGGGGGTTGGGGTGTTACAAAGGTGGTATCAAAGCTTAGTTGTTAGATATGCTGGGCTAAAAGTAGAAAGTCAAGGCTAAACATATGTTGTTGGGTTAGAATTACACAGTCAAACTTTAGTTGCTTGACAAGAATTAGAAACTCAATTAGTGTTTTACTTTGTTTTCAGTGAGAATTTTGAAAGCCCTACCTTCTATTTTGAAATTGAAAACTATTTTGGAACTGTTTTCAAAAAAATGAAATATATGTTTTTAGAATGTTTTGTTTGGATATAAAGATTACAAGTTGAGCAGATAGTGGGTACGCCTTGTCCTGAGTAAAGCTAAACTTTGAAACGGAGGTGAGTTATCCTGCCCTAGAAAGCTCAGTTGCTAAATAGACTTCGGTTTCGTTGCCCGATTTAGAGGTTGTCCCATCAATTTGTACGAGTAGTCTAAGTTAAAGAACACCTTTACTTTCTATAAAAGAAAATTACAAGGTAGAAAATTAGGACAAGAAACTGATTATAAGTCGAAAAAGAGGCCAAAGGTGATATCTAGACTAGACAGAGTTTGTGAATCAACCAGATTGAACCCTAGGTCTAGAGGAAAGATTCTAGGTAGAGACGTGGTATAGCCATGGGTGGAATAGTGGATCAAAAGCATAAATCTTTAGGATATAGGCTAGAGACTGTGTAATATCCCAGAATTTTGTCAAAAAATTTAAACTAAATAAAATAAGTTGAATAAATTAATTTCAAAGATTTTAAGAAATTTTGGGTGCAAATGGTGGGTTGACACATGAAAAATAATTTATATTGGAGATATCATAAAAATTAGGATAATTAAATGAAAATTACAATTTAGTGGAATTAATTATCAAATTTAAGGAGTTGCTTAAGAAATAAATAAAAATAAAGTATAAATACACATATATGTTAATATGGATATGAAAAAGGTGTGTATTAGCACAATAAATGTGAATACTACATATTATAAGAATATATACATAGAAAAATTCATATAATTAAATAAAATATATTTATTATAAATAAATCAAATATTATGTAAATAATGGTGTATAATTACACAATTTATTATCTAAAAATAAAATATGAAATAAATAAAAATACTTAGAAATGGAAAATACAAATTATTTAATTATTAGCATTAAAAATATTAAAGAAATAGAAAGATATCAAATAAACGCAATATTAAATAATTAAAAAGGAAAAAATATTAGTAAATCCTTAAAATAGCATGATTTGAGTAAAAATCAATGTTTACACAAATTAGAAAGTAAAATTGGGTTGATAATTAGCAATTTTCGGATAAAAGAAACCTTAGAAAGTGATTTTGTAATTAGAAACACTATCCAACGGCTAGAAATCCATCATCCACACGATCTAAGATCTCACAGTTGCGATCAAAGCCAAAATGACTCCCTGATGCACTGAATCACGCAAATCCAACGGCCCAGAAATGATCGGCCTGATCTAACGATTCAGGTCGTTTTCGTTGATCGCGAAAGTATAGCGATCGAGGAAAACCCAACGGCCAGGATTTGTGAATCCTTTCTGATAATCATCTGTGCTGTACTCGATGTCCATCCAACGGCGCAGATCAAAGCTGTTTTTTCTAAATTGTGAATGGTGCTGTGCTCGAGGATGATCAACGGTCTAGACCAAATCCGAAAATCTCAATCGCGATCTGATGCTATGATTGAGGATCATCAACGGCCGAGATCTCACCCGCCAAAACTCAATCGCGAACGAACACTCCACTCGAGGGGATCCGACGGACGAGATCGAAGATCTGATTCTGTTGCTTGATTCGAGAACAATCTAACGGTGCCGATCGAATCCGAAAGCGTGTCTTGAGGAAAATCTAACGGCCAACATCTTATCTGCCCAATCTGATCGCGAAACTGATCCGAGGACAATCCGACGGCTCACAATCGAGGCTCCGAAAATAAAATCGAAAAATTCGAATAAAAATCCGATAAAATCCGAAAAAAATGTTTCTAAACTCCAAAAATTCCAAAAAAAAATACCTACTATTTTCCTATGCTTGGGGGGCACAAAAATTTGAATTTTTGTAAGTTTCCCACCAAAAAACTTACCATTTTACACTAGTTTGAAGCCTATATAAAGGACCCCCATGCTCACAATTCATCTCATCCCAATTCAAGAGCATACTAGTCCCTCTTGAATC
>JAJIYU010011770.1:0-15067 GCA_030144865.1 Tinospora cordifolia
AGGTTCAAGGCATGATGTTTGTGTAGCCTAGGGTGTTAGATGCATGCTAGGGTGTGTAGCATGTTTGGATGCCTTGATTGATGATTGAGCATAATGTCTGGTTATATGCTTACATTATTTGTTTGAATATGCGGCATAATGTCTGGTTATTTATATCATTTACTATATGATTTAGATATCTTGAATGCTGAATGGGTATGGAATGGAACCTGTTGTAACTAAAGAAGATTAAATTAAGATTTAAAATCAACGTACCAGAGCGATGGTAGGTATCTTTCGACAACTCGTGGACGTGGCCGTATTTGCCGCACGACTTCTTCCGGATCCCATTGTTGGTGTTCCTAGCGAAGCCCCCTGCGAAGGCTAAAAGTTTCCTCGATCGGGCGAGCATTGGCTGTACACCATTGCTCCCATTCTTGGACGACGTGCCAGGATCGATTTCCTGCCACCAGGGGAACACCTGGAGTATGGCTCTTTCGGTCTTAGGATACAACAAAACAAATAACTGTGTGAAACGCTTAATGTAATAAAAGTGTGCATGTTTTGGATTTCTGGTTTATATAATGCTAGTGATGTGTAGCGATGATCCACTGGGCTCTCGAGCTCACTCTATTTTCTCTTACAGGTACTCGCAGAGGTGGAGTACCCTAGTTGACTGCAGATTCAGGGTTGGTGTGGTGATCTCGCTGGGAGATCACTGTTGGACTTATGTTCTAGTTTTTGTTGTAATTTTCACTGATCATGTATGTGTTTTGAATAGGTCGTGTGGCCAAATATTTCTTTTTAGAAACTGCTGAACATTTTAAAATGTTATTGGGACTTTGGGTTCGGTGAGCCTATTTTTTTTATCACAGTTTTGAGATGATTTTTGCAATATTACTTTCAGTGACTAGTATCATGTACGTGATAGTTTTAGTTGAGCCCTGATAGATGGGTTGATGTTTTGATGGTTTCCGCTGTAGAGATTTGTTTTTCATTGTTGATATTTACTTTGAAAAATCCGGTGAAGTATTTGAAACTATTTTCTGAATTATGATATTCATCGATAAACATAGTAGCATGTTTATCAGGATTTAAATAGTTTTCTCAATTGTTGAAAATTAAGACTTGGGTTTAGCGTGTAGAAAGAGGTTGACAACGCCGGGTTCCCGATGGATCAGACCCATAGAGAGATGAAAAGTCCTGGTACACAGAAGAAAGCTGAAGGGAGCGCTAGTAGATGCGCTAGCCCCACATGATGCATGCATGATGACTTGGGTTCCGGTTCGGGGGTTCGGGGGTGTCACAGACCAAGTTGAAAATCGTGTAAGTTTCTCTACAAATAACATTTTACAGGTGAATGGCTCTTGATGTTTTAATGTTGTACTGAACTGATTGTGCAATACTGCAGGCTCTGAAATCCTACAGTATTGCACAATATCACCTCTACTAAGCACGTTCTCAACTACATAGGATCAACACCATGAATCTAGTTCATTTACGTGTCCAAATTACTTTAAAGGTTTTTATAATGGTATACCAATATATATATATATATATATATCAAAACAGATCATACAACCATCAGAAATTGAAAACAGATCATCCAACAATCAGAAATTGAAAGTGATCTAGAATAAAGTAGAAGCCAAAGAGAAAAAGGCAAGCAGGGAGCAAAAACACTTCATTAGGAAGATTCCAATTGAAGTCCTGTAAACCAATTAAACAATCAATGAAATTAAAATGTAAAATGATATTTAATGTCAACAGGTTGAAGATGACTCCACTAATGGCCATATCATTCAATAAAACATTAATAACACCCACATACGAGGTACTAACAGACAGAACAATGGAAGGAACAGCTTGCTAACATTAATTAATTCTGCAAAGTATTCATTCTTACAATTAATCTTGACAAATGGGTCAATAGTATAATGCTTTCCCATCACTTTTAAGGAATTGAATGTCACAATATCTTTTTGAAAGCCACAAAAAATATTAAATAAAAAAAAGAGGAAGAAGAGCTTGGTTATGTCTTTATGGATATTGAAGAAGCATAATTTTTATGTCCCTTATTTACACGATATCTAATTTAATTTCTTTTCTCTACCCACATGCCAATGTGTATGGTTTTGATCATCTTTTAGTGTGATAAAAAAAGGCAGTGAGTAGGATTAGGAATTGATGTGCATTTGTCCTCAAAATAAGTAGTTAAATCTGATTGAATTTGTTAAAAAGCACCATAAACATCGAAAGATCAATAAAGACAAAGGGATAAGGATGGTATATGTAGCCTTTCCTCAAATGGCAGAGCTTGTTTTTAGCCATGAACCCCTAACCTCTAGCTCACAATGGAATGCCTAGTCTTAAATGTTCTATGAATAATCTTTTATTTAGGAGATAAGTTGTCAAAAGATTGCAAACTTTGCACATGCAGCCTTTTGATCCTTTTTTTCATATGTAAAGTGCTCATGGCAACTAGCAACAATCTTATTTTAAATATATAGATTGTTATTTGATGGATCATACCAATTTGTCCTAGTACTCTTTGGGGAATGCTTCCTTGAGACGTTGATGATGGAAGCTTTTTCTTGCTTTCAAGTGAATCTCTCTCAACAACATTAATAGATGGGAGGGTGGAGCTGGTGTGTGTTGCTGGGGCATACAAAAGATATGAACCAACTATCAGTTGAAGAATGAGAGTTTACCTTAAGGTTGGGTGACATACCTTGGTGTTCCTCATGATGTCTATGTTTGTGGAGTTATTCTTCTTGTTGCTTAACTCTTCTAGTAGTGTTTACCTTAATGTGCATTAGAAGCAGTTCATTTTTTTTTGACATAGAATTATGTTTGTATGATTGTCTTTGACTCTATTTATATGGTAGTGCTTAAGAAGTCATGAAATCCTTGTCTAATCATTCATTCATAAAAAGAGAGAGGGAGAATCTGAATTATCCTACCAAAATTTTCTACTCTGAGAATGATTTATAAGGTTTGGTTTTTACATGTAGCAGTCCAAATGCAACCACAGACATCATAGGTTCATCATGTTTTTGCTCTTGATCCGTAGCTGGACTCAAGAAAAATCCATGGTTGAAGGTTTAATGATTATTTGTTAAAAGCTTCTTCTTCTTTTTCTTGTTCATCTTTTAGTGCAAATTCAACTGAATCTTCTGTTATAAAAATGGTGATTGCAAGCAGAGGATTCATTAAACGATCTGAAGTTTCAGAGGTATTTTTACTCTCTGAATTTCTTACTTCAGCAACTTTAAAATGAACACACAAGTTGTATTTATATATACATCTATGTGTATCTGGGTTTGGTGATTTTCAGGTGGTGTTAATGAGAAAACTGATAGGTTTAAGGCCACCAAGATGTGATTATGCATTATATTCATATATGATGTTCTTTTTTAGAAGTTCTAATATCTTGGTATTTGGTGGATTATCTATGTTTGCCATGGTTTAATGCATATGTAAGTTGACTTTCTAGTCTATAAATTTTGCAGGGACATGCTGGTACAGTAGTGATAATAGTGCTATCTATCACTTATGATAGCATTTTTTTCAAGCTATAAAAGGTTTTTTTCTTGTTCATCTTTCAGTGCAAATTCAACTGAATCTTCTGTCATAAAAATGGTGATTGCAGGCTAAGGATTCATTAAACGATCTGAAGTTTCAGAGGTATTTTTACTCTCTGAATTTCTTACTTTAGCAACTTTGAAATGAACACACAAGTTGTATTTATATACACATCTATGTGTATCTGGGTTTGGTATTTTTAGGTGGTGTTAATGAGAAAATTGATTAGTTCAAGGCCACCAAGATGTGATTATGCATTATATTCATATATGATGTTCTTTTTTAGAAGTTCTAAATCTTGGTATCTGGTGGATTATCTATGTTTTCCATGGTTTAATGCATATGTAAGTTGACTTTCTAGTCTATAAATTTTGTAGGGACATGCTGGTACAATAGTGACATATGGATCATTTCTTCTGAAAGGTAATTGTTACTTGTATTGTACTTATTAAATTGATGCATCTGTTGGAGGTTTTGTCTGGAACCAGTTTTCTTTTCTAAATTGCATATCTTGATATCTATTTACTTGAAGCAATTCTAAATTGCATATCTTGATATCTATTGACTTGTCTGGGACCAATTTTGAATTTCATATCTTGATATCTATTGACTTGTCTTGAAGCAGTTCTAAATTGCATATCTTCATTTTCCTGAAGAGGTACATCTTCATCAGGTGGTAATGTGTGATTAATTAGATTCTTTTGTTTTGCAGCTAATTCCACCATTTGGGACTTACCTTTTGGGGAGTATTCTGAAATGCTTCTTGACCAATATTACCACTGAAAACAGTAAAAGAGAAGAGAAGAGACCCTCTAATGGTGGAGACCAACTCAAATTTCATAGTCGATGATTCTCCTTTTTTTGTTATTGTATAAATTTGAGCGTGTTACCAAACACTTCAAATAATTAACTTAATGTAATTTTGTAATAATTAATATTTTTGAATAAAGTTATTGTGTTTGAGTTAAACTTATTAAAATAATATTATTTATGATCTTATATATATAAGGACAAAAACATGTGGACAAAATGCTATCAAAGGATTATCAGAGTATATGAAATGATAGCCATGAAAAAATGCTATCAAAGGATATTCAATGATAGCCACCATTAAATGCTATCAAAGGAGATCAAACCATGGCTATACATAAACGCTATCATAGTATATAACATGATAGCTTTTAAAAAACGCTATAAACGGATTATTGATGGTCAACATTCGATAGCTATTTGAAAATGCTATTAAAGGATAACTATTTAAAAACGCTATCAATGGACAACATTCGATAGCTATGATAGCTATTTGAAAACGCTATTAAAGGATAACATTTGATGGCTATTTAAAAACGCTATTAAAGGATGGCTTTTGATAGCAATTTAAAAAAGCTATTAAAGTACGTGGCTTTCAATAGCATCGGCTGTAATAGCGGTGATAATAGTGCTATCTATCACTTTTGATAGCATTTCTTCCAAGCTATAAAAGGTTTTTTTTCTTGTAGTGAAAGGAAATACTTTGTTAAGAACATCAAGGGCTTAAAAACCCTTTTGGTCTAAAATCTCAACTTTAAACAAAAATGTTGTTTGAAACACCTAATGTATGCAAGTGTTTGAATTATGAATGTGTTATTGGTTTGAATTTGAAAGATGGTCGTTCGAAAAGGATCCACTGGGCTATGTGCTCACTCTTCTTTTCTTATTTTTCAAGAACATGAATCCATAGAGTTGTTGAATATAGATAGTTTCTTAGAAAGTTTCTACAGTATTATATTTTTTAGAATTTTTAGGGCATGTTGCCCAAAGTTTTTATGTTTTTCTACTGAAAAGTATTTTGAAGACTTCTGCTATAACCATTAGTTCTTTTTGAAGAGTTTAGTACTTTCAATTTCTATTATGAATAAAATAGTTGGATTTCTTTATCTCATTTAATTTGCCTTGATTTTATTGAAAATTGTATTCTTGAATTTTATATAAAGGCACGAGATATTGAAAAGAAAAGAACAAGTGTGTGTCACTTGTAATGTAGCACTGGCCTGACCCGCCGTTTTGTTAAGTCCACCGTCAGGAGAACGGTGGCAATGTACACTGCTTAAAGATATGGGGGTTGGGTGTTACAAGTAACTTCTCAAAAGATTTGCACATGTGAATTGAGATTTGGGGATAGGCTAATAACTGAAGATCTCTGAGTACTACATTTTCATGGCTATAATGTGATATAGGGTATGGACTTGTTGACACAATACCAAGCTCTGATTGATTACCCGAGACGAATAGTGACATTGACTTTACTATCTGGTGAGTTGGTGAAGATCTATGGGAAAATTTGGAGACTACCCAAAAATCCCATGGCGGCAATGTTATACAGCATGAGCCAAGGGGAGGATTTTCGAAATCTGATGGATGAAGATGTGTCAAAGATTCATTTAGGGAGACAAGACATCATGGTCGTGAGAGACTACATGGATGTGTTTCCAAATGATTTAACAAGACTGCCACCACGAAGAGAAGTAGAGTTCAAGATTGAAATTTATCCGAGAGCTGATCCTATAGCTATTCTACCTTATAGGATGGCACCTGTTGAAATGAAGGAGTTAAATACTCATGTAACAACCCGACTCTCAAACAGACCTCCTGTCACATGCTATGGGTCATCGCCCATTGCGAATTGGAATGCTACTTAAAATTTCTCTTTCTATCAAAATCTTTCTTTCAAATTCAAGTTCTAGATAGTTAATTCTAAGAGAAATATCTCAAAGCACATTTCACACAAGACAAAAGATCAAAATAACTTCTCATTATATTCATTAGATTTCTACTGTTATAAAAATAATCTAAGAATCGAAAATCATGATTTATAAACTACGCAGTGAAATCACTTCAAAACTTTTATTTAAAACAGTAAATATTAAAAATTTAATGTATCTTTTAAAGACATGATTCACTGAAATTCAAAACCAAAATAAATACAAGTAAAATTGATTCAACAAAAATAAACAACTATGATTTCCAAAGACTCTTATCTTGGATAACCTCCCCCATGAGGTTATCAATCCAACAATGAGAGTCTTCTGACGTAGGTTACAAAAATCTACGTCCATGTGTACCTAAAAAATGAAATGGGTGTGAGCTCAACAGCCCAGTGGATCATTCCTACACATTACACGCATTATACAAACCCAATTCAAAACATTACAACCACTTCCAAACATTAGGCGTTTCAAACATTCATTTAGTTTTGGTCGAAGTCTAAGACCAAAAGAGGGTTGAGATGCCTCTCGGTATCCTCTATGATCTGAATCAGAAACAAATCTCAGATAACACCTAAGGCTTGTTACCTATCATAATCACAATCCGAGGGAGTGTGTAATAAACCAAATTTTTATAACGCGTACACGTCGAAAATAAATTTTTAAAAATATTAAATAAATATAAAAATGTTCGAAAACATGATTTAAATATTTATTGTAATATTTATTAAATAAATAAAATAAATCACATTGGTTATTTTAATATTCAGATTTTTTAACACGTAAATAGTGAAAATGAATTTTTAAAAATATTAAATAAATATAAAAATGACTAAAAACAAGATTTAAATGATTATTATAATGTTTAGTAAATAAATAAAATAAATCACGTTGGTTCAAGTTGGCGAAAAATCGAAAAATAATTTTGATATTTATGGGAGCCTTTTGAACTGATTTAAAAAAAAAAGGGAGAACTGGGCAAAAATTCACTCTATAACAGTAACCATAGTTACTGTTCATCTACGGGTAATGTTCATCCGAGGCACTATTCATCCCATTTTTAATCGCAAAATAGAAAGAAACGAAAAACACAAATTTTTTTGGGGCTTTCGATTTTGGTAACCGGAGATCCGATTTTCGCCCGAAGATAGTCCAAACGATCCAGATCGAGTCTAGAGTAATTCTAAGCATCTAAAGTAAGATTCTAAAGCTCTAAACTATTAAGATTTGAATTCTGTAGTCTGAATTGCGAATTTGAATTCGAGGGTTTCAAATTTGGGGTTTTTGATGTAAATAACGATCTGAAGCGCAAAGAGCTCAAATCTAGCTTGCTTGCTGTAGAATAAGTGATTATAAGACTAGATTCTGTGAATTTTGACTGTTTATTTGTGATTTTTGATAGATCTACGAGTTTTGATTGAATCTGGCGAATTCAAAGGTGCAAATCCTTTGATAGGCCATAAAACTCGATCCGTTCATCCTTTGAAGTAGCAGTCAGAATTAAAAGTGTTTAATACTTAGTTTGGAATGCGTGGACTGTATTTGTGCATGTAGTTATGGAGAAATGAAATTTTGGATTTTGTAAAGGGGAAAAATTCTTTGATATACAAATAAAACCCAATTTGAGCTTAGTTTGAAGCTAGGCTCAGTACTAAAAGTGTTCAGTTATTCATGTGGGATGTGTAGACTGTGGTCTCGTGTACTGTTGTTGGAAAATGAAGAAAGCTGAAAAATTGCCTAGTTTTGAACTTAGAATTTAACTGAAAATTCTTAAATAATTTTGAATGAGCTTTAGAGTAAATTTTCGATGCACCATTTATGTTTAATGATGATGAGGGACGACGTTGACTGCTGTTGAAGTGATTTGCCATCCAACAATACTTTTTCGGATTCAGGTGGGGTTGTTTTATCTCCACCTTCCTCTTTAGTATTATGCAAATATAGGATGAGAAATATGATTCTATGTTTAATTCCTGTACATAGTACCATGTTAGGGATGTATGGATTGTATGGAATGATTGATTGATATCCTGACGACCGGTTATACGCTTTCTAGCATAGGTATGCATGATGTATGTTGGCTTTAGTTACATGAACCAGAATGGTTAATAAACATGTTGCATGGTGAATGGATTGAAAACATGACTGTATAACTAAAGAACATTAATGGTTTATTAAGAATTCCACGTACCGAGGCGATGACGAGCAATTACTAGCACATCGTGTTGAAGCTCTTCGGATGTCCCAGGACGTCATCGTGGGTATCCCCCAACTAGGCCAAATTGTGAGCGGCCGTATGAGACCCTTGAATTTGGAAAGTCATGGGGATTTTTTCTTTGGTTTCAGTATCTTTTTGGGTCATGGTCTCAGAGGTGGGTTTTTATTTTATAAAGGTGTTGTGCCTGATTGTGTTCAGGACCACAATTGGGATAGCGAGGGTGGTTCACTCTTTCAGTTAATTCCTAATATCAGATGGTAGACTCTTGATATTAGAGTGCAACAGATAAATTGACTAAGTATTTGAAATGCCCCTAATGATTTGAAACTGTTTGCATGTTTCGTATGCTTGTTTGTTTAATGCTATTAAGTGTACGGGAGATCCACTGGGCTTTTGAGCTCATCCCTATTATCATTTTACATGTACTCATGGGCACAGCGCTCAGTGAGGATGCAGATCAGAGACTGGAGGATTTATAGAGAGAGAGAGTGAGTGATATTTTGTGATAAACTGTCTCTCTGTTTTGAACAATTTTTATGATGTATATTTTAGATTTGGGCCGGAGGGACATGTATCATATTTCTGTGTATGTATCTACAGGACTGTTTTACCCTCTTGAACACTGTTTTTATTTTGATTGATGAACTGATGATTTTTAGATATTGTATGTTAAACAGTGTTCAATGATTTAGAAAGATTTGATCCGAAAAGTGCTTCTGCTACTGTTATCTTGATTTCCAGTATGAATATGATTTTGAACATCCGGTGAATTTGATTCGAAATTAATTGCTTAGTGAAGCATGAATGAAATGTTTATTTGAAATTATGAAATGATTTAAACCTCGTGTATAGAGGTTAGTGAAAAGATGATGATGATTGTAGCATGTCCGGTGCCTCGGCGGACCATGCGCCGAGCTTGGAACCACGCGATGCCCGACAACAGGGCCTTAGATTGACAAATATGATGTCCGGCCCAGGGGTCGGGGTGTGACAAAGTTGGTATTAGAGCTCAATGTTCGACAACACTGGGCCTGACTGGATTTTTTTTCCTAGCCGAGTAATGCCAGATGGAACTGTTTTCATAATAATGTTATTGAAACAAAAAGAAAATTTCACCAGATTGATTTTTACTGGAGATAATTTCAATCTGATTTGTTTTGAAAAGAGAGTTAATAAAAGAAATTCACTAGTGATTATGTAGCTAAAAATAGAAAAGATTTAGGTGATGTCCTCGGGTTCCAGTAACACACGCAGAAGGGCAAAAGTAGGATTATGGCCCTATAGGCGAGCCATGTTTCAATGATGGCCCTACGGGTGTGCTATGCTAGTGATGGCCCTACGGGTGTGCTATGCTAGTTATGGCCCTGTGGGTGGTGCTATGCTTGATTATTGGCCCTGCTGGGTGTGCTATATTCAGAAATTGTTCGTTACGTGGGAACGAGGGCATCACATAGATGTGAGATTGAGTCGGGTTTAGGTTTGGTGACTCATAGCGAGTCCACAAGCCAAGTCTAGAAACCCTAAGTTTAGGGAAGACCGGGTGATGTCTTGAAGATAGTAAATCTCAATAAAAGCTTTTAGGACATAAGCTAGAAACTGATAATGTGATTACGTACACTCGTTTGCGTCAGGATTTGATTTAGGAGGATTTTGTACTTCTAGTCTAGATGTTTATAACGAAAGGACTTAGGGGTATAGGGGAATCCTAAATTTGATGAATGATGACCATGTATGGTGAGTGATCAAGTCGTGGGTTGAACTTTACACACCGTGCTCTTGTTTAATGGGACAGACCAGTATGGTGGGTTTAGCGTCAACTCTATAGAGCGAGACACTTGCAAAATTGTAATGGGCGGTGAACGGACTCTCGAAAGAACTTGTACATTCTTTACTCTTCTTTAATGGGACGGACCAGTACGGTGAGTCTTGAATCATCCGTAGAGACTGGGATTTGGCATAAATATACTAGTCGGGATGGAACAAGGTTCCATCTTGCCAACGTGCATTGTTTGGTTGATTGTGGGATGTTTGCTTTGGATATATGTGATATCACTATTTTGAGTATTGACACACAAATTCCTGTACCTAGAACTGAATGAAATACAGTCGACTTAGAAAAAACCCCTAGGCAACTAAGATATGTCGATAACTTAGAGACTTAACATTTAGAGTCATAGTAGCACAAACATGAAGATGTTATAGGTAGGAATTGGAATGGATGGTTATTATCGCAAGTCAAGGTATCCAGCTTTGAAAAAAAAAGGGCAGCTATATTCTTTTACAATCATTGAATTTTCTGTTCATCATATTACACTATTGGATACTGAAAGTGGGTTTTTGGGACTTGCAGATAATGCCTAGAAGAAGAGGACGTGGTAGACCCCGTGGGGGCAGACTCAAAGGTGAGGCTATAGAGGAGTCGGTACAGATTGATGAAGGTATCACCGAGGCGGCTACGCCAGCTGCTATTATAGTATCTCGAGATGCTCTCGTAGATATGATACAGAGAGCAGTGGACAGGGCCATGACGAGCCGGTACCCAACAAAGTCTTCTCAGCCTCCCATACGGCCTCCAGTACCTACACAGACGTCTACACTAGCGTCCGTACCTGATGAAGTAGTGATACTGGTGCTAGTACCCCTTGAGAGTCCAGCACAGACGGCTAGCAAGTCCACCAGTTATGATAAAGAGCAGAAGGACCTAGCTATAGAGTTTCAAAAGCTGCATCCTAGCCAGTTTAAGGGACAGGCAGATCCTATTGCAATAGATAGATGGTTCATAGAGATGGATAAACATTTGACGCTACTAGGAGTGACTGGACCGAAGAGAGTAGCTTTGGCAGTACATCAGATGGTGGGACAAGCCTACCACTGGCGGAGGATGATAGTGGCAGATCCGACCATTAATGAGACAATGATGACCTGGGATGAGTTCCCGACACTGTTTTATGATATTTTTTCTTGTCAGCACGGAGGTCCCAGATGCAATCAGATTTTATCAAGCTGACGTAGTGGACATTGACTGTGACAGAGTATGAGCACAGGTTCACAGAGCTGTCGAGATTCTGCCCAGAGATGGTAGTAGATGAGTTAGTGAAGACGAAGAAGTTTATAGAGGGTTTGAGGATGGAGATTAGGAGGATGATCATGCCTCTAAGACTAACTACTTTCAGAGAGGCGGTTGTGAGGGCCCAACATGTAGAGAGGGACATAGAGTTTGGGCAGTCGCTCAAGAGTAAACAGAAGAGACTATATTCAGGTCAGACATCTAGAGCCCCACAGTAGAGGAGAGACCAACGACGACCATATAGAGCACCTACTGCTAGTGGTCAGGCCCAGACTTCACGGTAGCAGCAGCGGACCGGATCAGGTCATATTAGCACCGAGCAGAGGGAGCAGGCTAGGAAGTTAGGACTGTGTTTTTTGTGTAGCCAGCTAGGACATATAGCTAGAGATTGCCCTACCAGAGCTCCAGCACCAGCACAGTAGCAGTCAGGGCAGGGACAGAGTAGTCGGCCGTAGCAGAGGCAGACACAGTCCCATATGAGACAAAGAGAGCAGGCTAAACTGTATGCAGCAGAGGCCCAGACAGCCCCGATTCCTGCGGTTGATGGTATGTTTTGTTGTTTGGTGTCGCTGTTCATGTTTTATTTGATTCTGGTGCCACACGGTCATTTATTTCTAAAGATTTAGTAGAGAGATTAAGATTGGTGTCTAGACCACTGACTGTACCATTAGATGTCGCCACACAGATTAGTGACATAGTTAGTTCGAAGAAGTATAGTATAGTGGAGTTCAGATTCGGAGATCAGTTGATTCCCGTTGATCTTTGTTTACTCCATTTTAGTGGCTATGACGTGATATTGGGAATGGACTGGTTGACCCAATATCAGGCACAGATTGATTGCCAGAGGAGGAGAGTCACTATATAGTTGCCATCAGGAGAGATATTAAGGATCGATGGGGCTATGCGGAGACTTCCTAGGAGTCCTACACTTGCTTTGTTGTATGCCATTCAGTAAAAGGGAGACTTCAGGCAGTTAACGGATGAAGATGCAGAGGGGACCACAGATATTCGCATTATTCCTATGATACAGGATTATATAGATGTGTTCCCAGAGGATCTACCTGGACCTCCACCTCACAGACAGGTAGAGTTTAAGATTGAGTTACATCCCGGCACTAATCCCATCGCTATTCCACCTTATAGGATGGCACTTGTGGAGTGATAGAGTTGAAGACTCAGTTGGACGAGCTCATGGCAAAGGGATTCATCAGATAGAGTGAGTCGCCATGGGGAGCTCCAGTCCTATTTGTGAGGAAGAAAGACGGTTCCATGAAGCTATGCATAGACTACCAGAAGTTGAACAGTGTTACTATTAAGAACAGATACCCTTTACCATGGATTGATGACCTCTTTGATCAGCTCAGTGGAACACAGTACTTCTCCAAGATAGATCTGAGGTCAGGGTATCATCAGCTGAGGATCCGGGAGTCTGATATACAGAAAACAGCCTTTAGGACTCGGTATGGCCACTATGAATTCATAGTCATGCCATTCGATTTGACTAATGTTCCAATCGCATTTATGGACTTGATGAATAGAGTCTTCAACTGTTTTCTTGGCCAGTTTGTCGTAGTATTTGTTGATGACATTCTGGTATATTCCCGATCAAAGGCTGAGCACATACACCACTTGCGGACTGTTATGGAGACACTAAGGTAGAATAAATTATATGCCATCTCTAGCAAGTGTGATTTTTGGATGAAGCAGGTCAAGTTTCTTGGCCACGTGGTCTCAGCACAGGGAATAGCAGTAGACCCAGAGAAGGTGGGAGCAGTATCCGACTAGCAGCAACCTACTACAGTGATAAAGATCAAGAGTTTTCTTAGGTTGGCTAGGTACTACCCCAGGTTTATTAAAGACTTCTCGAAATTAGCAGGTCTAATGACTAAGTTGACTAGAAAGGACAAGAAATTCATTTGGAGTGAGCAGTGTGAGCAGTCCTTTCAAGAGATTAAGCAGAGGTTGACTACAGCACCGGTACTCATCACACCTATCCCTGGTGTAAGGTACACTTTGTGTACTGACGCATCCCTTAGTGGATTAGGTGCAGTGCAGATGCAGCAGGGACAGCCAGTGGCTTATGCTTCACGGCAGCTAAAGCCACATGAGCTGAATTATACCACGCATGATCTGGAGCTTGCAGCGATCGTGTTTGCGCTGAAGATATGGAGGCACTATCTATATGGTGAGATTTTTGACCTCTAATCAGACCATAAGAGGCTCAGGTACATATACACTCAGAAAGAACTGAACCTTCGGCAGAGAAGGTTGATTGAGTTCCTTAGTGACTATGATTTTCAGCTGCACTATCATCCCGCCAGGTTGAATGTAGTTGCCGATGCTCTTAGTAGGAAGTCGAGCAGGAGGGATGAAGTGGGTCAAATGTATCAGCTGATTAGTGACTATAATCTGGGTGTAGCTACAGATGATACACGAGCATATCTGTATGCAGTGACTTGCTAGCCAGACATTTTACGCCAGATCAGAGATGAGCAGAAATCCGATGTATGGATTACAGAGCTGATAGAAAGCGTCAAGGAGGGCAAGCACACAGATTTTCGCCTTGACACAGAAGGTGCGTTGAGATTAGGGAACCAACTATGTGTTTCCAGATTTGGACAGGCCAAAGGAACCCTAATGGTTGAGGCACACTTGAGTAAGTACACCATGCATCCAGGGGGTGACAAGATGTACCAGAACTTGAAGAAAACTTTCTGGTGGAGAGGCATGAAGTAGGACATTGCCAATTATGTCTCCCGGTGTCTGACTTGTCAGCAGGTCAAGGCTGAGCACAGGAAACCATCGGGTTTATTCCAGCCACTTACGATTCCTGAATGGAAGTGGGACAGTATAGCGATGGATTTTGTTAGCGGCTTGCCGAGAAGTCATAAGGGGGAAGACACTATTTGGGTCATAGTAGACCAACTGACTTAGGTGGCACATTTTCTACCTATTGGGTCTACTGATGCAGTGAGTAAGCTGGGAGAGCTTTATGTGCGAGAGATTATACGATTGCATGGTGTTCCCAGTACTATAATGTCAGACAAAGACTCCAGATTCACGTCTCAATTTTGGCAAAGCCTACAAAAGGAATTGGGGAGCAAATTGACCTTGAGCACAACCTTTCATCCATAGACAGATGGGCGTCAAAGAGGGTCATACAGATATTGGAAGATATGCTGAGAGCATGTGCCCTAGACTTCAGAGGAAATTGGAGTAAGCATCTACATTTTGCCGAGTTTGCATACAATAACAGTTATCAGGCAAGCATCAAGATAGCTCCATATGAGGCACTGTACGGCAAACCCTATAGATCACCATCCTGTTGGGCAGAGTTTGAAGACCAGGTACTCACTGGACCCAAGTTAATTGAGGAGATGAGTTTGCAGGTGAAGCAAATCCAGAGGAGATTAGTTACAACACAGAGCAGGCAGAAGAGCTATGCGGACAAGAGGAGAAGACCTCTAGAGTTCC
>JAJIYU010011771.1:0-15074 GCA_030144865.1 Tinospora cordifolia
TAGCCCTCAATTACCACCTCCTTGTTTTATCTCGTAAGAAAATAAGTGTGTTCTTCAACTCCGACTACTCGTATGAGCTGGTGGGACAACCTCCAGATCGGACGGCGAGACAGAAGTCTACTTAGCAACCATGCTTTCTAGAACTGGATAATTCATCTCCTTTTCAATGTTTAGCTTTACTCGGGACAAGGCTTACTGACTATCAGCTCAACTTGTAATCTTTGTATCCAAACAAAACCGTTGAAAACATATATCTCTTTTCGAAAACAACTTTTCAAAATCATTTCAGTTTCCAAAACAGGAGGTAGGGCTTCTAGATTAAATAAATAAATAGTCTTACCAGATTAGTCAATTCCTTCTAATTCTTGTCCAAGGCATCTAAACCCTAGGCTCTGATACCACCTTTGTAACACCCCGCCTCCCAAGTCCCATCTTCCACGTCATCTGATAGTTCAACTCTCTTTGATCAAAAATCTTGGGATGCCCGGGAGACGGGCCTGTACTATATTTTCTTCTTCTTGGACCCAAATCCATTAGGGTTCTTGTGTACATTAGTCTATGTACAAAATGACATCATGGTAAATATGATTCTTCATTTATTCATTCGAAAATTTCAAGTACAATAATCCATTACAACGAAAAATAAATTTAAAGCTGAAATACATGATTTAGTTTGGGCCGATGTGCCCTACATTGAAATAAATAAAAACTTTCAATAGATAAATCTTCTTGTAAGCTGATTAATTCCCTGAGATGTGAAAAATAGGGGGATTCAACCAAACAATGCAAGCATATCAAACACTTTCAGAGATTAATTCGATTCAACCAATATATTAATTCAATCATAATTTAGACCGAACGGGAATAACCTCTGTGCTCCAGATTTAGGGAGAGAGATCAATTCTAAAACTCAAGCCCATCTCTAGTGGGATCATTCTTGAAACTCGTTCCATGCTGGTGTCAGTATTGACAGCCAGTTTTAATTCTACATGGAATACAGAAAGTCTCCCGTACCGGTACGTGGTTGAAATCTTATTTAATCTGATTTTTGTGTGCAAGAGCATAGTAAATAAATATTTCAATAGTAATTAAACATACCAACAGTATAACATGATAAATCAACAGAAGCACAGATTTTCGATTTTTGATGTAGAAGATCGTACGAGACGCAATTACAGAGCGTACTCTCTCAAACAGGAAAAACGACTTTTGATTTCTAATGTAGAAGATCGTATGAAACGCAACTACATAACATACTCTCTTGGTCATGCAACATGATAATTGAATGACATAAATTCAAAGAACAAGAATAAAAACAAAAAAAATTAAACTAACCAAACAAGCAAACATTATCTAAGTCAAAAATATAAATTAAAAGAAAAGAAAGAAACTCACCTGGAGATCGCTTCCTAAATTCTTTGTAGGACTTCGTTGCTACTACTTCGCGAACTATTTAGAATAGCTCAAGCAAAGAAGAACTACAACTAAGGTTGCCAAGAAGGAGGCAAAGAGAAAGAACAAAAGAAATTTTCAACTCTTGTCTTTGGGATGAATGAAATGGGTGGAGCACGAGGGTTTATATAGGGCCCTCTTCCAAATAGTGTTTCTATCTTTCCAATGTGGGACTATCATTTCCTTAACATCTCACCAAATGAGATATTTCACTCATAAATGCATTTCCTTTACACATATACTTTTCTATGTATATTACTGTTATACTAAACGAAATATTATTTTCATAAGTGCATCTATACACATACTTTTTTATATTAATATCATACTAAAAATATTATTTTCTTATTCAAATATAGAGGCGTATATTTACCCAACAATTCTATATGTCTAATATTAATCATTGCATATCCCTTCATACTTTTATGCTAACTAATTAATTGCATATCAATGACAAATATATATGTATATATATACGTATATGTGCTAATAAAATGTGTTTTAAACTCAAATTTCGGTTATTATGTCGCTAAAATTTCAGGTATTACAACAATCTATCCCCCTTAAAAGAAATTTCGTCCTCGAAATTTAAATGAAAAGTACTTGCATAATGTGTCCAAGCAGGTGCTCTTGGTGAAGAGATCTCGGCATTTTCTCTGCATCCCCCTTTCTAGCTCCTAGTTCACCTCCTCCAGGTGTTGATGCCTCCACAAGACCTTGACTAGGGGAATGTCCTTGGTCCTGAGACTTTGCATCTTACGATCAAGGATTCTAATAGTTGCCTCTTTGTAGGTAGCATCATCCTGAAGTATGACAACCTGTCTGCAACCCGCTCGAGTGGATTTCTTATTGCCTTGGAGGCTAATGAGAGCCTCGGCGAATGTTTTCATCATTAAATTATTTTCAAATGAAGATGCACGACTGTACTGTAGATTTAAAGTGTGTTAACTATTGCACACACTCGCATAATGCTATTGTTCATGCATTCATGACATTGTTTTTGCGAAATTCTTGTTTTAAGTTATAGATTAGACTGCATTACTCACTGAGCCCGCCGTGGACAAATTAGGCTCACTACTTTAACATTTTAGGTCCTTCTGCCATGGACAAGGGCAAGGGACTAGTCATCGCGTAGTGCCACACTCTCTTTCATTTTGGTAGATTTCTTCACATCGTTTATTATTTTGAGGGTTAGAAGCATGTATAGGGCTGAGGAAAATATTGTACATATTGATCTAGGCACTCCCACTACTACTACTACTTTGAATCATTGTAAACAACCCTTTTTGGTTTAAATTTTAATTTATGTCGCATCTTTATGCTTAAATTACTTCTGCATCTGTATGATTACTCTGATAGTGTTAGATATGGTGTTGAGAATGATGCTTAACAGTGTTTTGGCAAGTTTGGTTTGCGAGCAGGCTTGTGGGATACTGTGTCGGTCGATTCTTCATTCGCCTTAGGGAAGGGGTCCCGACAATAATAATAATAATAATAATAATAATAATAATAATAATAATAAATTGTTACACGTATAATACGTATAACATATCCCACCATATTATTCAAAATTTGATGATTTACCACAATTAATCATAACGTTTCTTTTAGACTATTGGTCAGCCAATGAAGGTGACTGATCCGCACTTTTCAAAGATTGACAAATAGTCTTTAATTAGAGTTATTGATATGACTTTAATATTTTACCAACTTTTAAGAGATTGTACTTATGATATATAAATAAATATATTTGCTTCACAATGATAAACATAACTAGTAACAAATGCAATAATTAGACAATTATCAAGTTTTGATTTGACATTATATAGGAAAATTGTATTTCA
Source organism: Tinospora cordifolia (assembly GCA_030144865.1). Classification (NCBI taxonomy): domain Eukaryota; kingdom Viridiplantae; phylum Streptophyta; class Magnoliopsida; order Ranunculales; family Menispermaceae; genus Tinospora; species Tinospora cordifolia. The sequence continues at coordinate 3,297 of JAJIYU010011771.1, forward strand.
AAAAAGAAAGAAAGAGAAGTAAATTTGTAGAATATAACACTTATATGCATGCATATTCACATGAATTTTAGGTTTTTTTTTATCACTCGCATATTGCTGCACTAATCAACCCTTCTTTTGGTAAAAGATAGTTAATGATTAAAAGATTGAAGTGATTGGACCCCAAAATACATGTTTGCCTGATAGGATTAGACATGAGGGTCTCTTCGACCCTAAATTTCTAGAGTCTTTGCAGATGTTATATAAGCATCCAACCAACAGAGTGTTTCCTGTTTGACCAGCAGATTAGTAGCTACGTCAACCGTTTGACCAGCAGATTAGTAGGTCCTTGTCCCCTCTCAATGGGTACATCTAGTAGGGGTTGTGCAACTAGGATGTTGAGTGGGTTGTGAGATGTTGAGCGTGTTTGGCCAGCGGAGTAGGCTACAAGCACTTCATGCAGAAAACTTGAAGCCCAAAGTAATGGTGACTTTGTCAAGTGGTAGATAATTCAGAGTTCTAACAAGTACCTCTTAGCTTGGTTAGTACAAGGTACAAGATACCTGGACTGAGGTGTTATAAAACTAGTCATATTACTAATGGTCCAAGAAAATGTTGATAGGATGGGGTTCTCGTTGTAATTACAATTGAAGCTTAGGTAAATGCTATGAAAGTGGATCTCGAGACAGGTTAAGTTATGTATTGGTGAGCTTAATATTATGAGAATTCATGAAGAAAATATGTGTATAAGCGCAAATATATCAACTTGTCTCCTTGGTATTATTACTGTGACTATGTTGTGACTGTATTGAATTAATATGTTAGCATGCATCATTGGTATAATCTAAATTATTTTTTATTGGCTCTTGGGTGAATGATACATTTTATTCTACCTCAAAATCATAAGGTATCATTACTGTCAGATGTTTACTCTTGTCAAGAGGAATCTTTAGCCAGCCTTATTCACAAACTGTTTAATTGTTAAGTTCATTTTGATTATTGAAAATACAATGTTGCATAATTAATTTTAGAAATGTAGTGGAATATTCAATTTAATTATTAATTATTTACATTAGCAAGCAAAAGAAAAGGATATTAATGCACACATTTTTGAAAATTAGAGAAATAGAAAGCACTAGTTGAGACATGCATTTTTAAATAAATAAAGTAAAATAAAAAGACAGTCCACAATGGTTGCGAATTAACCCGTGGCTAATCTTGAATTTAAAGTTCTAAACAGATTTCACTTTAATCATTATAAAGTATTTTTCACGTTTTCCAGCCATTGTTAATTAAAGACTTTGTTGTAAATTGATAAATTTTTTCATACTATAAAATTTTTAGATGGATTAACTATATCGATCACAAACTTAACATAATATTAATTATCTGTCATCATTGTAAATAATATTAATTAAGTGGATTTTCATTCTATATAGACAAATAAGAATAAAAAATAATGTGCAATAATTGTGGAAATTTCCATGTAAGTACTTAAAGTAAATTAACAACTTTTGAATATAATATTAAAAATGTGTATTTTTCAAAATATATTATCATGCTTCACTCTAAAAATTTATATTTATGATTTATTTTAAGAGTTGGCAGTCTAATATACAAATTATATATCATATTTTAATTTCTGTCAAATTCAACATCATATATCCTTTTTATAAAAATAATAATCTATCTTAATATCATAATTACAAATTTGATTGAAGTTAAAAACTGACAATTTTAGCAAACAAAATAAACCTTTTCTTTAAAAAAAACTTATACGTACATTCTGCCCAAGAGCCCACAAGTCTGATAACCTAACTTTAAAGGCTAATTAATTAATTAATAAACGATCTTTATGATGTATGAAGTCTGTCAAAATTGGCTTCAATAATAATTGTAAACAACAGACGCCATAAATTCTTAAATAGATAAGCTAGTGTACTCTATAAAAACAGAGTTGATCACATGACACAAGAGGATAAGATCCATTATAGACCACCAATAATAATTTCACGCATTCCACTTCAATTCACCTATAAAAACAGAGTTGATCACATCACATGACACAAAGGGTAAGATCAATCGTAGACCACCAAATGACAATTTCACACATGCTACCCTAATTCATCTATAAATTACGAGCGAAATCAAAGACGCCCGTGACGCTAAGCCTTATCATCACTAAGCACCACATGGGTAAATGTGTTACAGTTTATCCTCTGCTGATCCTTCTTGCCTTTGTTGAAGTAAGGGCAAAAGGAGTAATCGGTACCTACTGGGGCCAAAACAGTAACGAGGGCTCTTTGAGAGAAGCTTGTGAAACTGGTCCTTATAGGATTATCAGCATAGCATTCCTCACCAAATTCGGTACAGGTACAATTCCATGCGTTAATCTTACAGACCATTGCCAAGATTCTTGCAGTGTTTCGTGCAAAAATCACGCCGACGATATAAAATTTTGTCAAAGCAAAGGAATCAAAGTGTTTCTTTCGCTTGGTGGAGCCTCTGGATCTTATGGCCTTTCATCCACGGAAGATGCTAAGCAAGTTGCTGAGTATCTCTGGGAAAACTTCCTTGCAGGACAATCAGGTGGGTCTGGTATCTTGGGTGATGTTCAATTAGATGGCATTGATTTTTTTATTAAAGAAGGAACGAATTTATATTGGGATGATCTTGTTCGATATCTCTCTGAGTATAACAAAGATGAGAAAAAAGTATGGTTAAGTGCTGCACCAGACTGTTGGCATCCAGATTATTTGATGGAAAAAGCTATTGATACCTGGCTTTTCGATTACATATGGCCTCAATTCTATAACGATCCTTCATGCCAATATAACGAAAATAGTGGTGCGTCTGCCTTCTTTAATCCATGGAACGAATGGACAAAGTGGGTTAAAGCAGATGAAGGAAGCTTTTTGATTGGCTTGCCTGCTTCTCCTGCTGTTGCTACTAGTGGTGGTTTTGTTCCTCCTCAAAATTTAAAAGACGACATGTTAGATCCATTTGTTAAGGGAATTGGAAAGTATGGAGGTATTATGCTGTGGAGCAGGTACTATGATCGTCTCACACATTATAGTGGACAAATCATCGATTTTGTGTTGTTCACACCAAATTATGATCAGGATCAGGGAACCAAGAATTCGAGTACTAATCTTGAATATTTCTCACTCATTTGATGATTTTGAGGCCCTCAAGCTTTACATGTATCCGTGCAATTAGGTGTTGCTTGCCATCTTTTGATGCCATGTGCGTGAACAGATGCGTGCCAGTACCATGTATCATGTACTGTGACCAGAGTCTATAATATTAAATAAAGATGGCTTGAAAATTATGGTGGTTATTATGCAGGAGAAGGCCTCTCATAAAGAAGAACTAAGGTAGAGCAAAGTATATATTAAACTGAAAATAAAAAAAAAAATTGTATATATTGGAACACTTGGATCAGAGAAATGGGTGGGTTGCTTTACATTCTAAAAAATATGCTTATCTCCAAAATATTTTAGAAAAATTAGTGGACATATAAAAAGAAGTATTAATAAATGATTTTATGTACATAAAAACGCAAAACAAAAAACAAAAAACCAAAAGCACCGATCATGGCACATTTTAAATTAAAGGTGTAAACATATTCTTCGACATCTCAAATTATTCTGGCTTTCAAAATGTTTTATTCTTCTTATAAGAGTTTGAAGCTTGTGGTCTAAAGGGTTATTATTTTTGGTCTAATGATGTGAAAAATGGAGTTCAAAGGTGAGACTGATTATGACATTTTTCACATGTTAAGTGGAATATATTGTGGTTAGGGCATCTCTTACGGGCGTTGTAGGGCGATCATTGAGTGGTCACGTGGCCAGATGCCTCCTTAGCAAGCTTAGAATTGAACAGTTGGCACAGACCATACACTCAATATTGAGGATTTTTTTTACGGATGCACTGTTGCATCAACAACTGTAGTGCGTTAGAATATATATATATATATAATATCTTTTCAAAAAATAAAATAAAATGTTTGTAAAATGTTAATAATATTTTTTTAAATAATTTCTAAAATAAAAAGTGGATATTTTAAAAATAAACAATTTAAAAAGTGATATTTAAATAAATAATTTTAAAAAAAATAAAAATATAATTTTTATACAAATTTAAATAATGACATATAATTTTTATTTAAATATAAATAATATGTAATATAAAAAATATTTTTTATAAATTATAATTATAAATAATTAAAATAATAGATTGATATGATTATGAGTCTCATAAAGTATAATATAATAAACTATAAACCATTAAGAGAAAGAGTTTAATAAATAAAAGTTTAATTAGTTGATTATGTGACCGAGATATTAAACTCTTTAATAGTTTAACAATTATAGTTGCCCTTGCTTCTTGTGTTTGCCATACTTTTTAACTTTGAAATTTGTTATAGGCTCTTGGATTGATTCTGCCCTAGCCTACTAAAATATTTCTTAGAAACAAGTTTGCAATTACCTTGTTAAATAATTTAATTTATCGTAATTACACTAAGTACATTGATACCATATTTTATTTTATTTAAGATTGTATTACGAAGAAGAAGTTTCAATTGAAATATATGATGTGATGACCCATATTTTAGACATCGGATTGACGGATCCAACACATATATATTTTATGTATTTTCTTAAATTTTAATAAAAATATATGAAAATTTTTCAAATTTTTTCAATTTAGAATTATTTATTGAAAAAATTAGAATAATGAGAAAAAAATATAATTTTGAGGGAAAAACATATGAAACTATAAGAAAAATGTATTTTCTTGTGATGACCCACGTTTTTTACATCGGATTGATGGATCCGACATGTATGTATTCTATGTATTTTCTGAAATTTTAATGAGAAAATACAGAATTTTTTCCAATTTCTCTCTATTTTTGAATTAATTATTAAAGAAAATGAGAAAAATACAATTTTAAGGAGAAAACATATTAAACTATTAGAAAAATGTATTTTCTTGAGGAAAATAACATTTATTATTGATTTATGAATTATTGGAATAATCATGATTTTTAGAATGATAAATGAAATTTTTGGGAGAAAAATATGATTTTTGAAAAATTATTCAATTTTTAGAGAAAATAACTGAATAAATGATAAAATGAGGTATAATGGGGTATTTTGGATGATAAATGATGATTGAATAATTTTTAATAATTTAGAAAAAAATATAAAATTTTGGTATAAAATACGCATATGTAAGTATATGTATGTATAGGAAAAAAAAAATAGTATATAGGGACCTGGGCTTACCCAAGCGCTAGGAAAAAACGGGTCGAGCACCCAGCCCACACGGGCAGGAAGCCCATGCGGGACTCGGGCCGCACGTGCGGCCTGGGCGCTTACCTCCCGGGCCAGGCACGTGGGCCGGCCCACGCGCCCACAAAGAGTGGTCCAGCCCCTTTTGTTTTGTCTTTTATGCAGGATTATTGAATTTTTGATGAATTTTGGGAGATTTTCCAGCAGATTTCTAGCATGAAACCATAGGAGTTCATGGTTTAGGTCCATGGTTTGAGCCATCAATTCATAGCCTCCATTGTGGCCAATAGGCATTGCCAACTAGGCAGCCAGCATGTGAGGTTGGAAGCCACCTGGATGGCCACATGTCACCCATCCTTGCCATGCAAGCCTCTCCCATGCAACAAAACTCCTCCTAGAGCTCAAACCCAAAAAAATTTCAGATTTCTGTAGCCAACTTCCCTAGCTCGAATCTTCCTCAATTCTCAACCAAATCTAGTAAACCATAACTTGATTTGAAGCTTGTACCACCACCTACGAAGTTCTACAAGTAGTTTGCCCAATCTTGGAGCCACCTGAAGTAGAAGTTTTCAAAAAAAGGTGTTGTTCACACTGTTTAAACCCAGAAAACCAGAGAAGCTTGTGTTGGAACTTTCTTGGAGCTTCGAATCCTAGGCTTTTTCAAACCCTTTTTGGAGGTAAAACTGTCCACCTTCTTCATTTTCATATGTATTTTAACCTCCAAGTGTTAGAGAACAAAAACTAGGGCTTTACACATGATTTCCAAACCACTAAAGTTGGTTACTTACTCACTGTTACAACTGTGTAACATAGACATTTGAAGCAACTTTGGGAAAGCTCACTCTTGAACCATTCTAAGCTGGTCCCTGAGGTAAAATTCATCATCTTACCTCCTTATCATGTGTATTCAAGTGTCTAAGTGGTAGGAACTAGAAACTAAAATGTTTAGTGTGTTTTATAAGCGACTGTTATTAATTGTTAAACTTACTATTGCGACAGTGCCGATAGAAACAGTTTGAGACCAGAATCGGAGCTACATTTAGAACTCTTAAAGGCACCTATTCGGGCTGGAACCAAAGACATTGTAGACCCCATAGCAGAGGTTTTATAAAGGTATAAAGACCTGACCTTGAGCCCTTGTGGATGTGTTTTGTTATACTTGCAAATATGTCATGATTGTAGGGTGCTAGAACAAATTTCTTGTGTTCTTTAAAATACAGCAGAGAAATTAGTAGATAGATAGATATGAATTTGGCATTGCATGTTACCGATTCGAAGTGTTTTTGATTAATGGATGTGTTATGACCTGTATACTACAATTAGACACAAAAAATAACCCATGGAATTGTGATTTAATGAGGGAAAAAAATACTAGGATGATAGTAGGAACTATGAACCCAGAAATTTCCTGCAATCTGGCTGAAAATTCTAAGATGAAATTAACTAACCAAACCTTGATAGATGGAGCTGAAATTTGGTGGAGAGATCCTTAGGTTTGTCTAGAAGTTTCCTACCAAATTTCAAGAAATCTAATATGTATAGGTGGGCTAATTCAGGCAAACAGTCACTGCCTGTCACAAAGTATACAGGATCTGTACAGTCTCTATGATTATACCTAGAAACCCTAGTAAATGATGTCTAAAAACTGTGACTCAAAATTCTGAAAAACTTTAAGAAGTCTAGAATAGTTCTGCAAGGTTTGGTGCAAATTTGATGAACGAATTGCCCGCAGAAAAATCTAGAAAATAGTGGCGCATATAGGGCCATCGGCTAATGTTGTGCCTAAGTCATGGGAATTGGGAATATTGACGCCTTTTTAGTCCAATTGACTCCATGAAGACTAGAATTGACCTTGTGTGACTCTGTTGACCAGTTAGGTCAGCAAATGATAAATTGACTATGGTTGACCAAGATTGACCGAGGTTAATCAAATTGACTTAGCAACTAAGGCAAGGTGAACAAACATAGGCGGACTATTCTCGACTAGGTCAAGTTATTGATTAACCAATGATGTACAGTTAGAGTGAGCCAAGTCTCATGTTAATATTAAGAAGTTACGTCGATTTCGCAGGACCAAGTACTAGCGGGACGCGATCGGTCACGAGAGGAGCGCCGAGAGCGGAGCATCCCTGTGAGTAGTGTTTTCTAACTCATGTCTTAGAGCTTGTTATTTTGTGCATTATGTAAATGAGATTATATATTGTGATGAATCTGCATTCTTTTAAATGGGTTTTAAATGAAAAGTGCACCGAGTCTTGAAGTCCGAGAGTACAGGGTTAGGGTGAGTAGTGTCGGTTTCTTATACAACCCCGAGAGGTGACCACCTAGCATAGAATGCCCATTGAGGGGGTTCTGTGGGCCTATGATGATGGCAACGACAATAAGACCTAATCGGGTCGTCACAATAAGGCATCGAAAATAAGTCCTGGTTGGTCGTTACAATGATGGCAACAACAATAAGACCTAATCGAAGTCGACACGATGCGTCTAACTGTCTGCAACCTGCTCGAGTGATTTTGAGTCGCCTCGGAGAGCTTGCGAGCCTCGGTGAATGTTTTTATTATTTAACTGTTTTTGAATGAAGGTGCACGACTGCATTATGGATTTAAATTGTGTTTACTGTTGCATTCACCTGCATAATGTTATTGCTCGTGCATTCATGGCACATATTTTATTTGTGGAATACTTGTTTTAAGTTTGAATTAGACTGCATTACTCATTGAGCCGTCGTGGACAATTAGGCTCACTACTCTAACTTTTCAGGTTCTTTAGCCGCAGATAAGGGCAAAGGAGTGGTCATCGTGTAGAGCTGCACTCTCTTACTCTTTAGGTAGGTTTTCTTTGTACTTTTTGTGTTTAGAGGGTTAAAATCTATGTATAGGGGTGAGGAAAGCTTGTATATAATGGATAGTCACTCTCGTTGCTACACATGTTATAATGACCCATTTTTGATAAATATCAAGTTTATTTGTGTTCGTGTGTTAAATTCCTTATGCATTCCTTATGATTACTCTAAAATTGTGTGGTGTGGAGTTGTATGTTGAGGCTTAACAGTGTCTTGACAAGCTCAGCTTGCGGGAGGGTTCGTTGGGACACTGTGCCAGTCGGTTCGTCCTTCGTCCTAGGGAAAGGGTCTCGACATTTTTGAGAGAAATAACTTTTAGGATTGATTATTAAATTTTTTGGAATAATTATAGAATTTTTAGAGAAATTTATGAAATTTTTAGAAGAAAAATAAAAATTTTGAAAGATTATTCGATTATTGAAAAAATAATGGTATAAATGTTGGAAGTGATGTATAAATGAAACATTTTAGATGAGAAATGATGAATTGATCATTTTTAATAATTTTTAAAAAAATGGCAAAATTTGATATATATATATATATATATATGTGTGTGTGTGTGTGTGTGTGTGTGTGTGTGTGTGTGTGTATGTGTGTGTGCGTGTGTGTATAAAAAGAATTGGAATTAAGGAAAAAAAAGGGGAATTTGGCGCATGGACCAAAAAAAAGGCTTGGGCCTTAGGCCCAAGCTGACTAGGCCAACGGGAAGGGCTCGTGGCCTATCCCAGGCTAGCCAGCATGCATGGGCTTTGGCCCGCGCCAACCGGCCCAAGCACGTGGGCCGACTCATCCACCTAGCAAGCCCATGCGCCCAGCAGGCCTTCCTTCCCCCTCTTGTTTGTTGTATGTGCGCGATTTTGGTAAATTTTTGGTAATTTTCTGGGCATTTTTCAGCAAGAAAATTATGGGAATCCCTGGTTTTTGATCCATGGTTATGAGGTGGCCAATGGATGATGCCAACTAGGCATCCAACATGAGAGCTTGTAGGCCACGTGGATGGCTGCGTGTCATCCTATTTGACCATGCAAGCACCCTTTCATGCAACAAAACCACCTCTTGAGCTGAAGTTCCTGATTTCTAGTTGTTGTAGCCATATTCATGAACTTGTATCTTCCTCATTTCTCATCCATTTCCCTTGAATCTTAGCTTGTTTTAAAGCTCTTACTACCATCGACGAAGTCTCACAAGCAGCTCGCTAAATCTCGAAACCATTTAAAACTGAAACCCCTGAGAAGAGGTGTTGTTCGCCACATTTGAAGCCCAGAAATTAAAACCATAAGCTGATCTGATTTTCAAGAAACTGGTTCAAGACCCATCCGAGGTCCGTTTTGGAGGTAAAGCCCCTCATTTCCTTCCTTTCCATGTGTACTTTAACCTCCAACTGATAGAAAGTGAAAAGTGAAACCTTACACACATTTTCCAAGCTGGTTAATTTAGTTATCTGTTAACTGCTATAGCAGTGTGATAGAAACAGTGTTGGAACAACTTTAAGGGGCTTGCACCTAAACCATTCCAGGTTTGTCCCTGCGGTAAGACCCTTTATTTTACCCTTTATCATGTATATTTCAATGTTCAAGTGGTGGAAACTAGATATTAGAACTTTAAATATGTTTAATAAGTCACTGTCGTTGACTGTGTGATTCACTGTTGCGACAGTGCCAACAAAAATCAGACGCTAGAGAAGGATTAAGGTTGTGTTTGGAGCACCTAAAGACATTCGTTTTGACTGAAACCAGAAGCATTTTAAACCTCAAAGTAAAGGCTACAGAGAGGTATAAGTCTTAGACCATAAGCCTCAGTATTCATGGTTTTATATGCATGTCGAAATGTCATGTTAGCTAGATGTTTAACACTTAAAAAAATTTCTAAGTTTTAGAATACATGTGACATGTTTGATGAGACGTTGAACATGATTTTAGGCTTATATGCTTACTGTTTTAGAAAGGTCCTTGATAAGTGATTGTTGTATGACCTACATATTTGCAATATGTACAATGAATGACCCTTAGATTAGATGTATGATGAGGTAAATAAACACATGAAAGAATGATAGGAAATGTGAACCCAGAAATTATTGTGATTCAGCTGAAAATTCTAAGAGTAAATTAAATGATCAAACCTCGGTGGTTTAAGTTGAAATTTGGTGGAGAGATTTCTAAATATGTCTAGAATATGCATACCAAATTTCAAAGCATTCAGATGTGGATAAGTAGGTCAAATTAGGCAAACAGTCACTGCTTGTCACATAAAATTTGAGAACACACAAACCCTGATATCTCAGTTAAAAACACTATCAAATGAAGTCCTAAAATATGATTTAAAATTTTGGGGAAGATTTGAAGAGTTTAGAACAGATCAGAAAAATTTGGCGCAAATTCGATATACGGATGGCCTGCAGAAAAATCAGAAAAAAATTGTTGCGCAGCTAGGGCCCTAAACTAAAGATGTGCCTACGTGATGAGAATTGGGAATTTTGACCCAATTGACTCAATGAGGACTAGAGTTGACCATTTGGGACTCTGTTGACCAGTTAGGTCAGCAAGTGATAGGTTTGACTAGGGATGACCAAGATTGACCAAGGTCGATCAAGTTGACTTAGGGACTTAAGGTGAGTTAAATTAGCATGGATAGACCACCCTTGACCAGGTCAATCCATTGATTGACCAATGACATAGAGTTAGAGTTGAGCCAAGTCTCATGTTAATATTAAGAAGCTACGTCGATTTTGCAAGACCAAGTGTTAGCGAGATGTGATCGGTCGAGAGAGGAGCACCGGGAACGGAACATCCCTGTGAGTAGTGTTTTCTAACTTATCTCTTAAAGCTTGTTATTTCATGCATTTATAAAAATGATATTACATTTTGTGATGAATCTGCATCCTTTAAATGAGTTTTAAATGAAAAGTGCACCAAATCTCGAAGTCCTATAGGTACAAAGTTAGGGCGAATTGTGTCAGTCACTCATACAGCCCTGATAGTGACCACTTAGCACAGAGTGCCTGTTGAGGGGTTTCTACGGGCCCACGATATGGCAATGACAATAAGTCCAAATCCGGTCATCACAATATGGCAACGACAATAAGTCTTGATTGGGTTGTTACGATTGATGGCAATGGCAACAAGTCCTAATGGGGTCGTCACAATATGGCAATGAAAATAAGTCTTGATTAGGTCGTTACAATTGATGGCAATGGTAATAAGTCCTAATCGAGTCGACACAATATGCCTAACTGTCTGCAACCCACTCAAGTGGATTTTTAGTTGTCTTAGGGGCTAGTGAGGCCCTCGGTGAATGCTTTCACCATTTAACTGTTTTCAAATGAAGGTGCACAACTACATTATGGATTTAAATTGTATTCACTGTTGCATTCACTTGCATAATGTTATCGTTTATGCATTCATGGCATGTGTTTTATTTGTGGAATGTTTGTTTTAAGTTATGAATTAGACTACATCACTCACTAAGCCACTGTGGACAATTAGGCTTACTACTCTAACTTTTTAGGTCCTTCTACTGTGGATAAGGGCAAGGGAGTGGTCATTACATAGTTGTTAGTTGCATAGCAAACTAACATTATAATAGGTTAATTGTTGCATTTTAGAAGAAATAAAGGAGAGTATAAGTTGAAATTGCATAAATTAGTTATAATTGCATGTA
>JAJIYU010011772.1:0-15061 GCA_030144865.1 Tinospora cordifolia
TCGTTGTAATTTAAATAATTTATTAACATCATGATCAATTTAATTACGAACAAAATAAGACTTCTAGACGTTCCAAGTTTAGTTTCGAAGTCTAAGATTTTAATATTTTCTTATAAAAGATATTTAATTCAAGAAATTTATTTTTCATGTTTTCAACTACTTTAACTTTAAGAATTTTAAACTTCTAATAATAAATCAAATTATTGATATGTTGGAGAACCATTCCCCCAATTCTAATTGAATAAAATATTTTTGTTATTTTTCATTTACATTTACGATTAAACAAAATAAAATTTTATACTATCTAAGATTAAAAATTTACAATTCGCACCTTGTGTTATCTTCTTTAGGTAAGCGACGCCAACGATCGACTCCTATTGTTCATTCATCATCTTAAAACTACATTCGACACCAAAATAAATGTTCTTCACGTTCTTCATTTCTCAAGCCACCACATCGCTATGAATTTATACCCAAAATCATCACGAAATTCAGTTTTGAATCAAAAGCCCCAAATCTGATTTCTGTCATTTTCGTTCTTCACAGCAACCAAGGTTCCTCTTTGCCCCCAAAATTAACGACCCAATTCACACAAGACTAAAGCTAAAACATGGATTTCTTCTTTACGGTCACCAGCAGCTATGAATTCCTGTTCTTCATGGCATTCGCCCAAAACGCAACCCAAATCAATTCACACACACAATCTAATTTCTTGTTTGGTCGGTCTCACTCAAGCATGAACGCTCTCAAATTTTCAGATTTAAAACCAGAGTTTACTCCCCAATTCCTTGGTTTTCGTTCCGTTATCATAACCAGCAAACTCAAAAATCACTCTTCAATCTTATCAACACACCAGCTGCTCTGTTTTTCCACACTCAGCCAACCCAGAGGAATGGGTCTTCGTTTTTCCATGATGCATGCTGCAACACCCACAGCAACACACCCATCGCCTTCCTATTTCTCTGTTCTTCGTTTCCTTCTTCGTTCAGCTCCCTGTCTCTCGCTCCAACATCACACACTCCATGGCAGCACTCCTCTCGTTCAACAACTCAACACACACCGCTCACCCCATTCCTCTGCTTCACGGACAACAACTGGGTAGCCACCAGCTCCAATTTCCTTCCCTGTTCATGTTTCACGGTAACTGCAACACACTCATACACACATTTCATCATCACCCCTGTTCTCTGCTCATTCCTACATGACCTTCTTCTTCATTTTTCACGCTGAGCACGCCATAGAAACGCTGCTACTACTTCTTCCTTTTTCATTCATGTTTCTTCTTCTTTCCGGCTTCCATGCTCTATTCTTCTTCACGGTTTGCAGCAACCAGCTGCAGCAACATCACCAACCTATATTTTCCCTTCCTCGGTTGTCTTCTCCTTCTTGCTTGCTGGTGTAGCCACCAACCAGAGCTTCTTCCTAGTTCTTACTCGCCGTCCAAAACAAAGCACAACGCCCAACACCATTTCTGGTTCTTCGTCCTCACGTCCGGATTGCAGCAACGGCTACACGCCCACATCTCGCCCCTGTTTTATGTTCTTCTTCTTTGCATGGCGTTCCTCTTCATTTGGCAGCAGCAGCAGCAACTGTAACAGCATCAGCAGCTGCATCTCCTCGGTTCATTCACTTCCAAATCATCATCAGCTCCTTCTCCATTCCGCAGCGGCAACGTGAGCAGCAACAGCTAGTGCTCTACTCCTTTTCTCTCCCCACAATAGCAGCAGCAGCTGCATCTTCATCTCAAACTCCTCTTCTCCGTTTTCAGTAGCAGCGGCAGCATCTGAAATGGCCAGCAGCTGCAACAAACCAACCATGCTCTCCTCTCCTCTATTTGTGTCTCTCGGCCAACAGCACAACAACCAGAACTCTCTGGTTTCTGTTTCATCCCCCCCCCCCCAAAGCATCTAGCCTCTGTTTTCACTTCTCTTCTTCACTTTTAATCTGCAGCCAATCAAACATTGCATTGGCTTCTTCATCAATCTTCTATCGTCTCGAAAATTTGAGATTCCCCTCTCGGCTCTCTTCTTCAGCAAGCTCGCCGCAAAACTAGACTTTTTTCGTTTGGCCGAAATTTCCCTTTTTTTTTAACCATGTCCATTGATGTATAAATACCATATTATAAATTTTATATCTATTTTATTTATTTAACCCTTATTATAAGTTTATAAGTTTATATATATAATGTACATGTTAATCTTTTTAATTTATGTCACCCTTAGTATAAGTTTATGCATTGATAATAACATTATCCTTATTTAATCCATTTTATTTTTGTAATATACTCGTTTCATTGCCCTACAATTATACATATTGATATCTTTTTTTTTTCTAGTTAATTCAACTAATATCGATTGTCAATTTCTTATTTTATTTTATTTTACGTGACATGCTCATATAGTCACGGGGTGTTATAGGTATTAACATTGGAGGGTAAAGCATTCCAAAACTATTGATGAGGCAAATACGGCTTCGAGCCCCATTATGCCAGATGAAGCTAGATCATCGTAGCCATTTCGAAGGGTCTTTCTTATTTTAGACTTTAAACAATATTTGAACAATATATGCGTTCAAATAAGATGAATATTTAAGTTTATTTACTCTAGTTAATATTTCACTTACAAGCGGAGGGCCTAAGCAATTTAATTTAGTTATTTATTAATTATGATAAAAAAATGTCACAAAATATTTCATGAATATTAAATTATTATTATAACTAGAAACTTTATGTAAAATAATTTTTAATAATAAGATTAATATATTATTATCTATTAATAGATGATCAAATATTATCTCCGATAATAGTTAATAAACATATCGTTATAAGTGATATGAGAGATGTGATTTTTTTTGTTTTGTCGTAATTTTTTTAAAAAACACATTATTTAGAAAAATGAGAATGAGTTCAGTGGGTTCAACTCAGTGGGTTTCATGGATCTCAAAGGGCCGAGACCCAAAGGCTGGGTCTTGGCCCACGTGGATCGAGACCCAAGGTATGGTCTTGGCCTAGATGGGCTAAGATTTAGTGTTTGGATCTCGACTCTGGCTGAGACCCAACATTTGGTTCTCGGTCCACCTAGGCACTTGGGTCTTGGTTTAGGTGGGCCAAGACCCAAAGCTTGTATCTCAGTCCTGGGTAGCCAAGACCCACCTTGTGGGTTTCCGTCCTATCTGGTCGAGACCCACCATTTTAAGCCCTCATTAAATGTGATTTTTTTTTGTAGCTAGCATTTAGAACAAGCCCTAATATCTTCTCTAAAACCTTTAGTGAGACTGTTTAATTCTTTCGAATAGATTGGTCCCAATATCTTCATATAAGACTGTAACACCCTGATTACTGAACATTTATAATTACCACATTGATCTCATACTTAGAAATACATATACATAAATACTCATTTTTGTCACATTACATCATCGAGAACTGGGATATCACTTTTTTCACACATCAATAATAATTCTCCTGCACCAACTAAGTCACATCTCACAAAATCATATACGTAAATAAATGAATAATAAATAGATTTATAACTAAAAACATGGGATGACATATTTGTTTAATTTAACCCAATAATAATCAAACTAGCATCTGACCCCATGGTTGAGTTCCAAATAATAATTCAATGAATAAAATAGTCAATGATGATTTAAACCTATACTCTACTAAAATAGGAAATAACTCTTAATTTAGAAATAACCTTTTCAGTGAGGTCTACTACTATTAAACTGTTCTGTGGTGTCTCATCGACGCGAGCTTTCTCTTACTATTTACCTGAAAAATAAGAAGTGGGGTGAGCTCAAAGTGCCTAGTGGATTATACACAATACATCTCAAGCATTATTAAAGTCAAAACACGGAATGTGAAAACACTAATCAAACATTAGGCGTTTCAAACAATTCAATTATTTTTTTAGTTGACATTCAGATCAAAAGGACCATCCTCGGTGTTCTCATCAAAACAAGAGCATCCAACGCTAATGACAAGGAAGGGTCATGCCCATCATCTATTGTCTGGGAACTAGGGTCAAACCTAGTGTTCCATTTTAAACGTAGTATCAATTTAATAATTTGAAAACACCCACAGTGATCAATTGTGACTCATTGAGCTAGTACGTGGCTCCACACATAACTAAAAAAAACATTATGAAGACATGAGTTCAATATGCACACGATTATAACACATAAAATATATTAGTCATCATATCATACATGCATGAAATCAATCAATCACGATTATGATGTAATCATACCCTAGCATGCTCATAGGTATTCAATCAAATAAGCATACAATCATATTTCATATTTAAAACTAAAATAATACGAAAGAACATGATAGTCATTTTCACCTAATCAGTGCGAATTTTTTTTTAAATCCTTTTCTTCATGCACTGTAGTCTCCATAGTCTTGAAATCTCAACCTAAGATATTTTTATAATTATCATCTGCACTCATAATTTAATATACCCCAAATTTATAATTATCTAATTACATGTATATATCTATAATCAACATAGTTTTTGTTTTTGTATTTTTTTTACCATACTATATATATTATATTGATTGTAGTCTCTGTTTGTTCTTTGATGTAAATAATGTATATGTATATACATGTATACACATAAATAATACATGTAGACATATCCATAAATAGTATACACGATACGTAAATAATATAAACAGTATGCATGTTTATATTTAAATATATCCATAGGTTTGTATTAAATTTATAAATATATCATTAGATTATATAAATCTGTTTATATATTACACTCCCCAACCTACAGTTGGTTGTTATGTAATATATAAATATACTTATTATATGGGTTTTGGGGATATTATAAATACGTATATTGAAATCAGTTTAAATATTAGATATTAATATATTACATCAAAATCCATACAATAACTAACAGATTTTATAATATCCTATCCGTAGTTTATATCGTGTTACCTATGAGTAAATATATATTTCTTCGTACTTGCATGTATATATCTATATAAAACGTAATGAACCCATTATATATATATAATCTGTTATACACATAAAATAAATATATATTAGAACCATATGTAAATAAAATCTGTTACATATTATGTATATCATAATCTGTTGTAATTTGTTCCATGTGATTAATTAACTTAAAAAATCTGATTTATTAATATCTAATATAACAAATCGATATGGAAAATTGATTGGCATATATATAATCATTATAGAAATTGATTGACATATATATATATATATATATATATTATAGTATTTATATTTATGAATCAGTTTTAACATATTATACAATATAAATTTATTTTTTTACTAAATTATTTACATATATTTTCAATCTACAATTTCAATTTATGCATGTTAATTTAAATTAAGTATTTTTACAACCTATTCGTAAAGATTGTAAAGAAAAGAAGAATAAACTTATACCTTTAATTTCTAATTTGCTCTTCGAATGCGTTTTGAAAACGCTGTTGATTGCTTCTATTGTTCTTTTTTTATGGCTCTAAGGTTGTAAAAAAGTTTAGAATGCTTTTAAAATAAAAAAAACTAGGGTTTATATAGAGAATTCTATGTAGTCTCCTAGTTGTATTATAATACCTAGAGCCTAGTTGTATTAGAATACGTATAACGTAGTTTCCTAGTTGTATTACAATATGCAATTTTCTAATATTTATCTATTTATTTATTTATTTAATTATTACAAGGACATTTAGTTATATTATCTTTTATGATGACATAGTAAACATTTATATTGAAAGTTCAATCATTTATGATGACATATAAATAACTTAAATAATCTTTTATATAATATGTATACAAAAGTATTCATTTACATCTCTATTGTTTTTGCGGGAGATAAAACAAAGATGGAACCAAACGAAAACTCTACGGAGTAATAAGACTTATAATTTCTTTGCTTTGCACATCTCTTTTTTCATATACATCTAAAATTCTATAGTGGCTGGTCCAACCTTTTGTCCTTAGATATCGGCTTACGTGCCACTCTTTTAAAATTGGTAAAATTGGTGAATTTGGATTAAACAAAACCTATACAGAATGAAAATAATTACTGAATGCATAATTATTTCACCACATTAAATTTTAAGTAAAGTATAAGATGATTACCTCGACAAAGTGGTTACCATTACATAACCAATCTCGATCATATTTCTCATTTGAAAAGGTAAGACTTTATTTCTTAATGGGAGGAATGTCATGCATTAGACACTAGATAACTGGATTAACACCACATTGAAAGTAGTTCCCACTAATAAACCCATGTCTGGTAGTGTTATCCATTTTTTTAGTGGTGTTGGTGATTGGTCACATGTTAATGACTCCTTTATTTGCTACACCCTAGTAGACTGAGAAAATTGACATAGGTGCTTCAAAACTATTAAGTTTGCCTAGCATATCAATCCTCATTTGTTGCCAACTATCTTCTCCAAGACCGATGCCTGCTGCGATGATACAATACCCACAATTACCATCGAACTTGATGTCAACAACATTAAGAATGTAGTCATGCCACCCAACATGAAATGCCCCAAGATAAGTCGATGCCATCCTTGACTGAGTCCCATGAACCTTTTGCTTCAAAACTTTCTTTTTCACTAAAGAATTGGAAAAGGAGCTTGAGCCAATAGATAGAACATGTTCAAAATGAGAGGGGTCTCGCTTTGTAGATATGTCCACCTTCTTTGGCCTTCCTTTTGTTTTGATTTTCTCTGTAGGAGGAACAATAGAGGACGTGGATGGAGAGGCAATCTCTAAAAGTTGTTGTACAATCTTTTTTCTCCTATTTTCATCACTTTTCTCTATCTTATCGTGCTACTTTTTCTAATAATGCTCTATAATTAAAGTCCTATAGTTTTATGGGGTCATTAAGGCTAAGCCTTTGCCAATGAACATGAACATTTTCCAATGGGATTGGCAAATAGGCGACTTCATACCTAGCAAGCTCATGAGCACAAAGAAGCCAATGTGTAGTACGTAACACACAACCACAACAAACTTGATCAACATCGATACCCTGTACACATTGCAACTCAAGTCAAATTTTCTCCATTGCAACCCTAGAGATGAAATGATGTGACAATGTGAAAATAAGAACATGGTATTGATGTATAGAAATACTTGAACTCTTTTCAAATGATGCTTTGATCTCTATGTGTTGTACCTTATACATTACATTGATTTTACCCCATGATATCACAAAATTCCTTGAGAAGACTCAAGGCACCTATTTAATTTGGTGTGTGTACTCTTTGCCCTATTTCTTGTTGTGTTCCCAACATGCATCACCTTATCAGTCCAAGCCTTAACAAACCTTTCTTTAAATTGGTCAACCAGATATTTTTCACATATGTAAGTGCATTATCGAATACACTATACTCAACCTCCATAAGCTTAAGCTTTTCATTATACTTAGCCTTTGTAGCACTGTCCACCAAGCCATTCCACTTCCAAAGAAATTCTTTGAAGTCATCATCCTTCAAAAACATTTCTTTAGTGTTAGCTAATACATTCTTGTTGATGTGCTATGTACATAGTAAGTTAGTGTAATTGAGAAACATATGAGCAATTGCATTCACAAGGGCCAAATCTCTATCGATAATAATCACATTTGGGCTAGGAAATCCATCAATCAACTCTTTTAATCTCTCTAGATACCAAATGAAATTGTCCTCTTTTTCAATTGGCATGTACCCAAATGTAACTACAAATGTCATCTTTGTAGATGTCATGCCAACAATTTGTACAATTGGATATTTGTACCTATTGAGAAACATATGAGCAATTGCATTCATAAGGGCCAAATCCCTATCAATAATAATCACATTTGGTCTAGGAAATCCATCAATCAACTCTTTTAATCTCTCTAGATACCAAATGAAATTGTCCTCTTTTTCAACTGGCATGTACCCAAATGTAACTACAAATGTCATCCTTGTAGATGTCATGCCAACAATTTGTACAACTAGATATTTTTACCTATTTGTCTTATATACAATTAATTAACAACACTTCAGCAAAAGCTTTTAGCAACTCAATTGAATGAGGATAAGCCTAAAATATGTCTACATTACTTTCACCTTCACATCTATACCATTTGGTGTATTGTGTTTCATCCAACAAGTATAACAGTTGTTGCATTTGTGTCCTACCCCCAGCTTCTATTAATCTTTGCTTTTGTCTTGCTTTGTAGATAGTCATCAAGGTGGATGAATTCATCGAATTTCTTTCCTTTAGTGTCATTAGTATCTCTGTTGGCCATACATTGCCCTTTGTCATTTGTAACATGACATCAATCTCATCACTACCCAACCTACTCTCATATGAGTGACCTTTAAGGTATTTTGTTGACTAGTGATTGTAAGTACCACATGCTACTGTTAAGATCTAGATACCCTCACTTGAATTCTTTTCATTCAACAAAAAGGGACAACTACACTTCTTAGTCCCTGTTTCCAATCTTCCTTTTACTTTCTTCTCACTATCAACACATTGCCTTTTGCTCCTTTCTTGTACATCCTGTATCTTTCACAAGCAAGATTTACTCTTGCTCATCTGCCATTTCCTTCGCCATCAAAATTCTTCATAGTTACAATGAACCCATTAATCTTTTCTTGATTTTATGCCACGAGATCATTTCTTCCCTTGACCTAAATGGTTTTGCCAGTGTAAATTGCTTCGTATAATCGACAATAATATTAGTGCATCCTTCTTCAATCTAAAATTATCAAAATAAATATTAATTAGTCAAGAAAACCAAATAAAAAAAGAATTGAATGCAACAGGCACAGTCGTGATCGAGACTCACACAAAAGTCTTAGCCAAACGGGGTCAAGACTAACATTGTGAATCTTGGCCCTGTCTGGCTAAAACTTATGTGTGAGTCTCGACCACCTCTAACTAAGACTTTCCACATGAGTCTCGACCACACAGGGCTGAGATAGTGCTCGAAATACACCATTAAAAATGTGATTTTTAACTTGACAGAGCTTAAAATATACCTCATTCACACCTATATTGCTTGTAGAATCCGTTTCTTGTGCCATTTCTTTCAAAAATCAGCTAAATCTTGATCCAAATGAAAACCCTAACTTCAACAATGAAAACGAATGGAAATATCATTAGATTGGTGTACTTTTTCACCATTATAAATTTAAAACCTCATTTACTGTAATACCCTAAATTCTTTGTACTCAATTAATTTATCATTTATTCAGTGAAATTTGGGTGCAAAATGAAACCGAGCTCATTTCGAGGGTAAATTTGGCAGGTTTTCAAAGCTATCATTTAGTGCCCCTTAGGGACCCGAAACAACTTGAAATGAAGTAAGGTGACATGAACTAACTAAGAGGACAACATATCAAAAAATTAGAACAATTGGTCAAGGTTAAGGTTTTCATTTGCTAAACGCCCTTTAGCGGGTCCAAATTAGAAAGAATTGTCATTTAGGGTACTTCAGGGGATCGAAATGACCCAAAATGAAACAAAATAACATGAACTAATAAAATGAATGACATATCCAAAAATTAGAACAATTGGTCGAGGTTAAGGTTTTCATTGACCAAACGCCCTTTAAGGGGTCCAAATTAGAAAGAATCGTCATTTAGGATACTTTGGGGGATCGAAATGACCTAAAATGAAACAAAATGATGTAAACTAACAAAATGAATGATATATCCAAAAATCAAAACAATTGACCCATATTTGGATTTTCTTTTGTCTAGTGACCTCAGTGGGTCTTAAATATGAAAAGTTTTTGAGGAAAAATCACATTAGGCCAAATCATACCTTAAAATGTGCATTAGGTTCATGGGATTCCAAAACTATAGGTTATAAATTATATTTTCATGTAAATAAAGAAATATTAATTTTTATTTGATTTTTGTGAACTCGTGAAGTCATGGCTACCCCTAACATGTCCAAGTCACATGGGTGGAGCACTGTGATCATATGTACCCTACCCTATCCTAAGCTTTATGGGACGTGTCCATTATTTGAAACCATAAAGAATGATCCCATGTGCCATATAAATGATCAAGTATGCCCACATTTATAGAAACCACGAAGAATGATTCTATGTGCCAAGATAAATGATCACGTACACTAAGGTTACATATAAAATGTCTCATAAGTGTGTGTGTGTGGGTACACATGTGACAAACCCAAGATAGAAGCTTAATGAGAGTGGGTGATTTAAAGAGATATAGAAAGATTCTTCACCTAGAAAAAAAAATCAGAAAATAGAAACTTGCCTCATCTTCACATGTGGAGCCAAAAAGGGAGAGAATCCAAGGTAAATAAGAAACATTCCAAAGCTTTGTTTTTATGTGCTCATATTAGAAACTTATTTGATTTTATGAATCACAACATATTAGAATGTTTTCCTACTAATAGAGGACGTCCAAGAGAGATTAGAATGTATTCTAAACCTTTAATTGTGTTCACACATATAAAAAAAAACAAATAAGGTTCAAAGATTTTGCTCACATGTGGATTGGAAACCTTAGTGGTCCCACTTGCCAATCATGAGCACACTTGCCTTTCTCACCCAAACCATCCCCTTATGAGTTTGGAAACATGCCCAAACGTGGTGAGCTGGCCTAGCTGCCCTAGATGCCCCCTTGGGCTCATGAACACCTATAAATACCCCCTCTTGTTCACATTCATCTCATCTCAAAGTAAAAAGTTGACATTTTCTTCTTTGCTTGTTCTTGCCCTCTTTTTGGCACCTCTTCTCATCCTCTTTTCTCTCTTGTGTGAGAAATTCTTATTTCAATATTTTAGAGAGTTGTTGAAGTAGTTTTGTCGGTGGTTTAAAGTTCTGAAAGTGGTTGATAAGGTGAACCTCTATCCGATTCAACAAAAATTCGAATTAAGGTCGAGGGAATTTCTTGAACTTCTTTGTTTTTTTTTTTCAAATTTCTAGCATGTTCATGCTTGTTTGAATTCTAGTTTTTAGCATTTTTTATTTTAGTTTCAGCATGTTTAATCATATTTTAATTTTAGTTCAACATGTTTTTATGTTTTAATCACTCATGAGAGCATGCCATACGTAGAATTCATGTTTAGGATTTAATTCAATGTATCAAGCATGCTACGTAATGTTTACATGCTTTCTTGATTGTTTAAAATTCTAATATTTACATTTGAATTTCTTTTATGATTATGTGATTATTAAATATAAGAAATTGAATATAAGAACCACGTACTATCATAGTGACCCATATGGGTGCTATGGGTGTTCTTAACACATGCTTGGAGTGTGTGGTTGCGGGGCGCAACTAAGGGATACTTGGTATGTGGTATCTAATGAAAAGTGACAAAGAAATTTCTTTCCACCCTAAAGAGGGGTATCTAAATTAAGAACATCGAGGAAGTAGAACTCCTTTCTGTCTTAACGTCAACTACAACCAAAAAGTTGCTTGAGTCACTTAATGCATGAAAGTGTTTGAATTTGGGTGTGCTATTGATTTGAAATAGTAACTTAGTTGTTTAATGAATGATCCACTAGGCTATTTGCTCACCCCTTCCTTTTATTTTTCAGGAAATTGACTTGAATCATGAAGGCCATGGATATTAGATTATTTCTAAGTTTTGAAAGTTTTATTTTAAGGGCACGTTGCCCAAATTTTGAATTTAAGACTTCCGCTAAATTTTATTTAAGTTTTGAAAGTTATGTACTCAAGTTTTGATTTAAGAATGTAACTTTCTTTATTTTATTTGAATAAATAAAGATTTTGAAGTATTCCTTGATCTAATTGTATAACCTTATTGAATTGAAATTTAATACATTGTGATGTATCCAGTTTAAATAAAGGAATTGAGATGCAAGTTGTGTATTTATAAATATAACATAGGACCCAACCTGCCTTTTGATTGAGCTTGAACCTGTTTCTAGGGGGTTGGGGTGTTACATTTATAATGCAAACCTTGAAAAAACTGGATAGAGTACTTGTTAGAAGCTCGATGAAAAGTTGTTGTTGCTCGCCGGAGATGATGAAGGGCTAGTGGGACCATCAGTGGGACCGATTAGTGGTAGGGTGGGGTGAATAAGGGTATTTGAGGTGATAAGTGGGGTGTTTAATGAAGGATAGTTTAGACATTTTATGTAAGGGTAAAAGTGAAATCAAAGAGTTGGGTGAAGACAACCACTTATGGGGTGATTTTAGCCCCACTCTAAAAAAAACTAATTCAAATGAAAGCCGAATTCAAAGGAAAACAAATTATATATGTAGTTTACCAATTTGATAAATTAGAATATTAATTTTGGGCTCCTGTAGCTGGTTACCAGTTGTAGTAATGGGGTTTTGCATTCTGGGTTTTCTTCATTTGGTTGTTTTGAAGATAAATAAATGTCAATTTATTAGTTTATCTATACATATAAATGATAAACACGAACAACCGTTTTAATTTCTACTTTCTTATTTCGTTTGATGTTTATCTATTGAGACAATTACTAGTAGCAGATAAATTAAAATTTGAAATCAAATTCACCTTTTGTGTTTGCATGTAATATGATTACTTTATTTATTGTTGTTATTATTTTTTTAAACCCATTATGATTACTTTGTTACATTTGAGTTAGCAAATATTGAATGGGTTAATTAATTGTGTGGGTTAGTCATTAGATAAGGGTGTTCAATCTTTCTATTATTATAGTGGGTTGGTTTTATTTAATTTCTTAAACACCATTTTCTGCATGTTAGTGTCACATGTATAATGCGATAAAATTATATTTACCCATTTGTTGAGATTATGTCTTTGTTATTACTTTGAAATGAATAAATTGGCAAATTTCTATCTATTTTGCATGGATTGTTATTTATGAGCATTATATGTTTCATATGGGTATTATTATAATGTTGTTACATAAGGTTTAACTTACATTATATGATCATGCCTAATTAATTGACGAGCATATCATTCATATTTATGCCTCAACTTTTATGCATGCTGTTATATGATTCATTTGGGAAAATTGAATCATCGTAATCCAAGGCACCAATATTATTAAAATTATATTGATTAATGTTCGCGAAAGTGACTTAGTCAATAACGTTTTAGTAATAATTGAGTTGCAAAAAGGTTATTTAAGAAAAAAGGATTATGTTGGTGTTTAGAGTGATAAATAACAATCAAGCCCAAAGGTAGATCATTGAAGTTATCTAACTAAATAGATTGAGGTAATTAATATTTTAGTTATAATTTTTATTTTCTCTCTCAAAGGAGTAGAATTTTAATTTTAACTTATATAATTGATTAGCCTCAATTGGTGAATAATTCCTTTACTAGTGGGAGACTTATATATAAATAATTTTGATCCAAAGGACAAATTATTATATATAATATTGATCCCAAATTTAATTGTTTCAAGCATGTGAAGTAATTGCAAAAACTTTAATTGATCTTCCCATCAATTAGATTATTTATTTATGTGGCCTTGTTATTATTCTTGCTAATTGTATATGATGCTTATTTATGTTATTATTTATGACAGTTGGTTCAATACCATGTGTAAAGCTCTGGCTGGGTCTAATTTGTCGGACTGGAAAGATGAGGTATTGTTTAACCTAGGGCTAGGAGACTTGGACTTAGCCTTTATAATGGACGAATCGGTTCGACCAATTGATAATGGTGGTTTTGAGATAAAGAAAGAATGGGACTAGTGGGAGCGATCCAATCGTTTGAGCCTAATGTACATTAAGAATAATATTTTCAAGTACATTAGAGGAACCATTC
Source organism: Tinospora cordifolia (assembly GCA_030144865.1). NCBI lineage: Eukaryota > Viridiplantae > Streptophyta > Magnoliopsida > Ranunculales > Menispermaceae > Tinospora > Tinospora cordifolia. Next base: position 13,760 of record JAJIYU010011772.1, read on the forward strand.
CAAACATACCATTGGCTAAGGGCTACCTAAAGGCCTTAGAAGAACACTTCACCATTTCTACTAAATCACTGGCTAGCACCTTATGACACAACTTGTGACCATAACTTATGATGAACATAGTGGAGTTAGAGATCACATAATGAAAATGACTAACATAGCAAGTCAATTAAAAAGTCTGGATATGGAGGTCAATAGCTCATTTCTAATCCACTTTATGATCAACCCTCTTCTTACACAAGTTGATGTTTTTAAAACAACTTACAATGCATAGAAAGAGAAGTAAAAATTAATTGAATTAATTAGTCATTGTGCTCAAGAGGAAGAGCGACTCAAAAAAGAGTAAGCTCAAAGAAGTACATGAAGTGGGACAAAAATTAGTCATTACCTCAAATAAACATTCAAAATTTAAGAAATCTGGGTATGTTAACAAGACTAACACTAAAGCTGGACCCAATCGAGTTCATAAACCAAGTGGGAAGAAGAGAGTACATAAACCAATCTAGGTATGTAAGAAAAGAGGCCACCTAAAGAAAGATTACTTTGGTTATCATGCCTAGTTAGCAAAAAAGGTAGCACCAATCGTCTCTAGTGTGTTCAGAGTCGAATTTAGATACTGTCTTAACAAATAATTGGCGGATTAATTCAAGAGCCACTATTAATATTTCTAATTCTATGCAGCCATTCACAAAGGGCCAAAAGGACAATCCCAACCAAAGAACACTAACAATGTAACACCCCAACCCCCACATATACGTTCTTTGAGTGTTGGACCTAACCACCATTGTTTTGACGGTGGACTTAACCAATTGGCGGGTTAGGCCAGTGTTACTTTACAAGTGACACACACTTGACATTCTACTTTTCAATATCTCATGTCTTAGAGTAATTTCAAGAATATAACTTTCCATAAAACAAGACAATTATAGGAGATAAGAAAAGTTTAATTCTTTATTAATTCATAAAGAAAGTACATAGCTTTCTAATTCAAGAATAAACTATTATATTGTTTATCAAAAGACATTCATAAACTCAAAATTAAAATCAATTTTCAGTGGAAGTCTTATTCAAAATTGGGCAACATGCCCTTACATTGAAAGGAAACTTTTAAGAAAATAGAAACTTGCTAATCAAAAACTATTTAATTTTCATAGCCTTCATAATGTAATTTCCTGAAAAATAAAAGAGGAAGGAGTGAGCACATAGCTCAGTGGATCTTTCTCAAACAACCATTTTTCAAACTCAAAACAATAGCACATCCATAATTCAAACACTTGCATACATTAGGCGTTTCAAACAACCAAT
>JAJIYU010011773.1:0-15034 GCA_030144865.1 Tinospora cordifolia
TTAACCTCGTTGAAAATATATGAATTTATATAAAAAGAAGTTAAATATATTTTATAATTAATTACTAAATAATGAGCCTTAAATTATGATAATGTTCAATTATAAGATAATAAATTTAATGTCAAAATGAGCATTATCAGCAGCCGTAAATGTGAATCTGGTAAATAGTAAACAATCTCTAGTTGTTGTTGCTCGTCCTTTTCCATTTTATGGTTTTAGAGGTTCTTTTCCAAATAGAGGAGGCTTTCGTGGTGGTTATTGTCCTGCCCCAAATAGAGGAAGTTTTAGGGAAAACTTTGGTGCAAATTCCAAAGGTGGCCACTCCTCTGGCAACAGTAGACGACAATGTCAAGTTTGTGGTAAATTTGGCCATATTGCATTAAATTGCTTCCATTGGTTTGATCAAAACTACAATGGCATGGCAGCTTCAATTGGATCTTTGGTTCAAGCCATGCTAACACAGAACTTTGAAGTTGATTATCCTTGTGCATTTGAGACATAGTTCTCTTCATACTCACCTAATTGGGATGTAAATTGGTATCCAAATTCAGGAGCAACCAATCATGTTACATTTGATTCATCAAATCTTATGATCAACAATGACTACAATGGTTTTGACAAGGTGCTGATCAGAGATGGATCAGGTTTGTCCATTTCTCACATTGGACATTCTTCTCTTCAATCACTTGATAATTTTAAGATGCTTATACTTTCAAATCTGCTGCATGTTCCTTCTATTACGAAGAATCTGGTTAGTGTTTCCACGTTTGCTAGAGATAATAATGTTTATTTTAAGTTTCATCCTTATGAATGTTTTGTGAAGGATCGTCTGTCTCACAAGACATTCCTGGTGGAAAAACTTGAAAAAGATCTGTACAAATTTTATTGCAAGCAAGGAAATTCAGATTTTGCATTGGCTGCGACAACTAGAACTAGTCGTGATTCATTTCATGCTTTAGTGATTGAAGCTACTGGCATTAACTTTGATGGTGTGGTTGTTCCTACTGATAATGAGTATGGAGTATGGTGTTAGTTGTAATTCTAGTGTAGAAAAATCTATTTTTAATAAAGAGTTCCAACAATTTGATTTGTCACATTGTCGTTTGGGACATGTTTATGAGAAAACTATTTCTACTGTTTTAAGTTCATGTAATCTGAGACTATTTAGTCACAGTCATTCTTTTTGTTCAGCATGTACACTTAGATAACTTCATAAAATGTCTTTTCATATGTCTCAAACTACTTATCATAATCCTTTGGAGCTTGTATATTCTGCTGTCTGGGGACCAGCTCATGAAATATCTTCAAATGGTTATCGGTATTATGTTAATTTCATGGATGCTTTTTCTAAGTTCACTTGGATTTATCTACTTCGAAAAAATCTGAAGTTTTCAAGACATTTTTAATTTTCAAAGAACAAGCTGAGTTTCAACTAGGTTGCAAATTGAATATGATTCAAACTGATTGGGGTGGTGGGTTGTTCAAGGAATATATTGAGAGCAATGGAATTGTTCATCGTGTTTCTTGTCCATATACACATGAGCAAAATGGTGTTGCTAAAAGAAAGTGTCGTACCATTGTTAATCATGGCTTAGTTATGCTTGCTCATGCTAGTATACCATTAAGCTATTGGGATGAAGCTTTTCGTACTGCTGTTTAAATCTTTTACAGGTTACCTATTACATAATTGCAGAATTTTTCTCCTCTTGAGGTGTTATTCAAGGTAAAACCTGATTTCTCTAAGATGAGAGTTTTTGGTTCTGCATGTTATCCAAATTTGCGACCCTATCATAAACATAAATTGAACTTTCGATCTCTCAAGTGTACTTTTGTTGGTTATAGTTTTAACCACAAAGGATATAAGTGCCCCTCTCCTTCTGGCACTATTTATATCTCAAGGGATGTATAGTTTGATGAATCTACCTTCCCTTTTGCCACTATTACTCCATCTGCATCTATAGAGTCTTCTCTTTTGATTCTTTGTCTACTTCAGTTGTGATTCCAAAAGGGGTTACTTCCTCATCTGGTTCAAATTCAAGTAGATAGCGTAATGATATCATTCCTATAGCGCAACAACCATCTTCTTCAGACATAGCAACAAGCTTACCTACTTCGGATAGGTATTTGGTGCCTCCTACAGTTTCAGATAACTGTGTTGATTCAGTAGTTCAAAATCAGCAATTGTCTCAGCCAATTACTTCTTCTCATCTTATGATCACCCATGCGAAAGTAGGAGTGTTTAAGCTAAGAGTGTTTGTAGTCTGTAGAGAACTTGCTACTATTTCTAAGGCGTTGAAACATGAGCATTGGTTAACAGCTATGACAGATGAGCTTCTTGCTCTTGAAAGAACTCAGACTTGGTCTTTAGTTGAATTGCCAGCTAATAAGAATCTTATTAGCTGCAAGTGGTGTTTACGGTGAAGGAGAATCCAAATGGTACTATTAGTCATTACAAGGCTCGCTTAGTTGCTAAAGGTTTTCATCAACAACCAGGTTTTGATTATAACGAAACTTTTAGTCCAATGGTCAAACCTGTGATGATTAGAGTCGTATTATCTGTTGCTTTATCATATGGCTGGTCAATTTATCAGTTAGATGTTAATAATGTTTTTTTAATGGTGTTTTGCATGAAGAGGTGTATATGCAACAACCTCTAGGTTTTGTCACACCAGCAACTAAGCATTTGGTGTGTTGTCTTCATAAAGCAATTTATGGCTTAAAACAGGTACCTCGAGCTTAGTTTGAAAAGTTGCATATGGTGTTACTTTATCTTGGATTCTTGTCTGCAAAGACTGATCAGTCTTTGTTCATTTGAAGAACTCCTTCTACTCTTTATCTACTTGTCTATGTTGATGACATAATTATTATGGGTAACAGCACGACTGAGATTACATCCTTGATTCAAAGACTAAATTCCCAATTTGCATTGAAGGATTTGAGAGCTTTGTCTTATTTTCTTGGCATTCATGTGAAACAAGCAGCAGGTGGATTCTTTCTTTTTCAGACGAAGTACATTATGGAGCTTTTATCAAAAACCAATATGCAGTTTTGCCAAACCAGTAGCCACAACCATGGTTAGTGGTTTATTTCTAAACAAAGAAGGGTCGGTTCCAGTAGAAGATGTGCAATTATATCGTTCAACTGTGGAGGATTTACAATATGTAACCATTCCACGTCTGGAGATTGCTTTTTTTGTTAATAAAGTTTGCCAATTTATGCAGAATCCATTGCAAATTCATTGGCAAGTTATTAAAAAGATTCTACGATACCTAGCTGGCACTATGGATTGGGGACTTCATCTTAAACTTGTCAGCAGTTTTACACCAACTACCTTCTGTGATGCAGATTGGGGGACAGATGTAGATGATAGACGCTCAACCTCAGGTTGTTGTGTCTACTTGGGGGAAAACTTGATAACTTGGCAATCTAAGAAGCAATCCACACTATCTAGGTCTTCAACAGAGGCACAGCATCGTAGTATTGCAAATGTTATTGCTAAACTTATGTGGTTACAATGGCTGTTGCCAGAATTGTGTTTGCATCAGTCTTCAATCCCAGTTCTTCATTGTGACAATTTGAGTGTTGTCCTGTTATATGCAAATCCTATTCTTCATGCTCGTACCAAGCATATTGAGCTGGATATATACTTAGCTCGAGAAAAGGTGTCACGCAAGGAGATTAGTGTGATTCATGTTCCTGCGTCTGTTCAAGTTGCAGATGGTTTTACAAAGGCTTTATCTTCTTCCCTGTTTCATTCTTTTTGTTCCAAACTCAGCATTTGTCATGTTATCTGCTGAGTTTGAGGGGGGTTGTTAAGGAATATATCGCTGTTATGCCAAGGCAGTGCCATCGGTATACAGCCGACGCTCTGTTTTGTTATATTGCACGTTATAGGCTAGGGTATACCGAGGTGATACAGAGGTTATACTGGCGCTATGTTTCATTATACAACATGTTATACTGCACTCTGTTTTGATATTATACTAAGGCAATACCGACATTATACCGATGTTATACTAACGCTTCGTTATTCTATCTGTTTCGTTTTTGTTTCTGGTAGTTAGAGCTTTTGATAGTATACACTAGATGTTCCTTTGTTAACCAGGCTTGTCTTTACCCTATAAATAGGGAAGTTATATTCTGATTCAATCATTTTTGAAATGAGAAAATGTTATGTTCCATTATCTCTTGATTAAATTCTTACATTGTCCAATCCTAAAGGAACATTTATCAGAAAAAAGAACTATATCTAATTATATTTGTTATAGATAGTCAACAAACACTGTATGCATAGATCTATCTAACAGCTGGTCAATTCCATCTACTTATTATATGAAGAAACACTTTGATCTAAAGTACTAATCATTAAGGAGTAAAGTAATTGTATCATATTAATTATCGACTCTCCTAATTAACATGAAAGACCACCTGCATGTCGTCCTCTAGTTCTTCTCTAATTAACACCCTAGTCATCATCATATTATTCTCAAAACTTTTCCATAAAAAGCATTTACTCTAAAATAATACTCCCGGCTCATGACCTTGGCCCCTACTTTTTGGATCTTGACATAATGATAGCTAGCTAAGTGACTTAGAGCACACGAAGAACAATAAGAAACAACCTTGAAGAACAAGAATTGAAGGAATCACAGAAATTACAATGTGAGGTTAAGTGGCGCTCATGTGGAGTGTTCCTCCATTAAAAGAAAGTGAAGCCATGAAAGCCAAACCCCACTATTTTACCTAACAAAATGCCGATGACTTCCTCAATATATAATTTTTAGTGAAGAACCCAACTAAGCTCTTGTTATTGGTCCGGTTCATTATATTGCATGCTGTACATATATAATGGTGGGAGATACTTGACAGAAAAAAACCAAATAAAGAAAATGTTCAAGTTCATTGCTACACTTAAAAGAATTAATTGCACGATATGGTTGCATGCTAGCATATATATATATAAAGAGCTACCTTTATTAAAAGAAGTTAGATTAAGTGGAGGGATTAATGCTGCTTAATCAGAGATTTTGAGTTTGATCCCTGCATATATGAAAAAATTACTTTAAAAGAGCTTTTTTATTTATGGTTCTACTGTAACTCAAATTGATAATAAATCTGGAGGTATGTATAAAATTGGTTTGTAAACAGACCGTGGGAGAAAAACAAAAATGCTAAGTTCACCAGACAGGCGAAAGAGTTATTACTTTTGGAAAAAGCAAAGCTAGTCATCTTAAAATGGGAAATTGATGCCATTTTCTTAGCCCAATATAGGCGTAGGTTTGCTACAAATGAACTTGCTTGTGGTTGCAAAGAGGGCAACGGCTTTTATGGTTCAATAACAAGCATCATATCTGGTGTCAAGTCAACGTTATGTATGAACTAACATCTCTTTTTCTTCCAGCCTAATTGGTTCAATTATTATTGTTGTTATTTTGTTTTATTCTTTTTGTTCCCTCATTAATTTGATTCAGTTCTAATCTATGTGTATTTTAATATTACTTGTGAGGTCTTGGCTGAGAAATTTTAGGACGAATGTAAAACTCCAGGCTACCTGTTGATGTCCTCTTTTAGTATTAATAACGTAGCGTCTAATTTGAATGTATTTTAATGTATATAATTAAAATAACGGAAATTTAATGGAGGATTTGGGACATAAGTACTACTATTAATGGGAATATTATGTAGTCTTGATTAATTTATTAAATACATGGCTATGATTCAGTCATTAGAGAAGAAAGAAGAAAAGTTTTCCATTGTTGGTTGGACATTAAGAAATTTAGCAAAAAAGTTAGTTATAGTTAGGTAATTTTTAATGCACAAAATTAAAAAAAAAAAAAATTCTCAAATTTTTTTTCTCTCTTCTAAGTAAATTTTGGTTAGAAAATATTTGAGTCCAATAAATACTTTCAAAACTCTTTTTCATTGTTTTTCCAATCGAACAGCGAAAACAAAATTCTTTTTAAAGAAAATCACAATATTTTCATAAGAATATTGTGATGACCCACATTTTTGACAACGGATTGACGAATCCGACATTTATGTACTCCATGTATTTTTTAGAATTTTAATGAGAAAATACAAAATTTTTTCCAATTTTTCTCAATTTCGGATTAATTATTAAAAGAAATAAAAATAATTTGAGAAAATAAAATTTTAAGGAGAAAACACATAAAAGTATTAGGAAAATGTGTTTTTTTGAGGAAAATAATTTATAGGATTGATTTATGAATTTTTGGAACAATTATCGGATTTTTAGAATGATAAATGGAATTTTTGGGAGAGAAATATGATTTTTGGAGAAATTCTTCAATTTTTGAAGAAAATAATTGAATAAATGTTGAAATTGTGTATAATGTCAGTATTTTGATGAAAAATGATAAATTAGACAATTTATAATTATAGAGGACGAAAAATGTAAAATTTCGATATATAACACACACACACACACACATATATATATATATAAATATGTATTGGTAAAAAGAAGAAAATGAAAAACTAAAAAGAAAAAAAAAATAAAATAAAAGGAGGGGGGGGGGACCTGGGCTGACCTAGGCGCTGGGCCTGGGCTGAGCGCCCAGCCCAAGCGCGTGGGCCGGCCCACGTGCTAAGAGGGGTCCAGCCCCCCTCTTCTCCATGTTTTGTGCGTTTTTTGGGATTTTTGGCCGATTTTTGACCGAATTTCCTGGATTTTCAGCAGATATTTTTCAGCAAAACCATGGGAGTTCATGGTTTATAACCCATGATTTTGACCATCACTTCATGGCCTCCAAATTGGCCAATGAAGGCTGCCAACTACGCATCCAGCATGTGATGTTAAGTGCCACCTGGATGCCACATGTCATCTACACCCTCACCAAGCAAGCATCCTCATGCAACAAAAAGGCACTCTTGAGCTCAAACATAGAATTTTCAGATTCTGTAACCAACTTTCCAAGCTCATAACTTCTCCAATTCTCCACCAAATCCTACAAACTATAACTTGATTTGAAGCTTGTACCACCACCTACAAGATCCTACAAGTGGTTTGCCTAATCCTTGAGCCGTTTGAAGTAGAAAACACTAAGAAGAGGGTTGTCCACACTGTTCAAACCCAGAAATTTCAGAAAGTGTGTGTTGGAACCATCTTTGGAACCTTGGACCTTGGCCATTTCCAGTTCCTTCTTGAAGGTAAAATAGTTCACTCCTCTCATTTTAGTATGTACTTTGATCTTCAAGGGTTAGAGAATGAGAAATAAGACCTTATGCATAATTTTAGAACCCTTGAAGTTGGTTACTTATTCACTGTCACAATTGTGAAACAGAGACAGTTGGAGCAATCTCGGGAAAACTTATTCTTGAACCACTCTAGGCACGTCCCTAAGGTAAAAGTCCATCATTCTACTCCTTATCATGAATATTCAAGTGTTCATATGGTAGAAATCAGAAATTGAAACGTTTTATGTGCGGTATAAGTCACTGTCGCTAACTGTGAAGACATACTGTTGTGACAGTGCCAACAAAAATAGTTTGGGACCGGAATATGAGCTATATTCGGGACACCTAAAGGCACCCTTTCGAACTGGAACTGGAGGCATCATAGACTCCATAATAGAAGTTCCAGAAAGGTATAAAGACTTGACCTTAAACTCTTATGGATGTGTCTTGTTATACACGCAAATATGCCATGATTGTAGGGTACTAGAGCAAATTTCCTTGTGTTCTTTAGAATATGGCAGAATATTGATGGAATGATAGACATGTTTTGATGTCGCATGCTACTGATTCGAAGTGGTTGTGATTAGAGAATAGGTTATGACCTGTAAACTGTAAGTGGACCCAAGAAACAATCCATAGAATGGTGATTGAATAAGGGAAAAGAACACTAGAAGATAGTGAAATTTATGCACCCAAAAATTTCCTGCATTCTGGCTGAAATTTCTGAGATAGAATTGACTGACCCAACCATGATAGATTGAGCTGAAATTCGGTGGAGAGACCCTTAGATATGTGTGGAAGCTGCCTACAAAATTTCAGAGCATTCTGATGCGTGTAGCTAGGTCAACTAAGGCAAATAGTCATTGCCTGTCACAGGGGATACGGGATCTGTACAGTTTCTGTTATCATGCTTAGAAACCTTAGTAAATGAGGTCCAAAAATTGTAATTTAAAATTCTGGGGAAACTTTAAGAAGTCTTGAAAAGTTTTCCAAAGTTTGGTCCAAATCCAATGGACGGATTGCCCGTAGACAAATCGGAAAAATGGTTGCGTAGATAGGGTCATAGGCTAAGGTTTGTGCCTAAGTAGTGGGAATTGGGGATGTTGACCCTTTTTGGCCCAATTGACCCCATAAGGACCAGAATTGACTGTGTGTGACTCTTTTGACCAGCTAGGTCAGCAAATGATAAGTTGACTGGGGTTGACCAAAATTGACCAAGGTCAATCAAATGGACTTAGTAACTAAGGCAAGGTGAATGAATATATGTAAACTATTCTTGACTAGGTCAAGTAATTGATTAACCAATGATATAGAATTAGAGTAAGCCAAGTCTCATATTAATGTTAAGAAGTTGCGTCGATTTCGCAGGACCCAGTGCTAGTGGGACGCGACCAGTCGCGAGAGGAGCGCCGATAGCAGAACATCCCAGTGAATTGTGTCTTCTAACTCATTTCTTAGAGCTTGTTATTCTGTGTATTGTGAAAATGGTATTACATATTGTAATGAACTTGCATCCTTTGAAAGAGTTTTAAATGAAAAGTGCACCGAACGTCGAGGTCCGAGAGCGGGTTAGGGTATTGGATGCGGTAGAGCAATTAGAGAGAGTTGTGACCCTGATAGTAACCACCTAGCACAGAGTGCCTATTGAGGGGTTCTGTGGGCTTACGATGATGGAACCGACAATATGTCCTAATCGGGTCGTCACGATATGCCTAACTGTCTGCAACTCGCTTGTTTATTGATTAGGCTCCCCTAGAGCATCGATGACCACCTAGCACAGAGTGCCTTGAGGGGGGTTCTGTGGGCCCAGATTTGGGTAGTCACTTATACACCTAACCGTCGGGTTTCTCCCGCTCGAGTGATTTTAATCGTCTCGGAGAGCTTGTGAGCCTCGACGAATGTTTTCATTATTTAACTGCTTTTAATGAAGGTGCACGACTGCATTATGACTTTAAATTGTGTTTTACTGTTGCATTCACTTGCATAATGTTATTGCTCATGCATTCATGGCACATATTTTAACTGTGGAATACTTGTTTTAAGTTTGAATTAAACTGCATTACTCACTGAGCCGCCTTGGACAATTAGGCACACTACTCTAACTTTTCAGGTTCTTCAGCAGCGAATAAGGGCAAGGGAGTAGTCATCGCGTAGGACTGCCCTCTCTTACTCTTTTTGGTAGGACTTCTTCGTATTTTCCTTTTTGTTATTGTGTTTTGAGAGGTACAACCATGTATAGGGGTGAGGAAAGCTTGTATATAATGGATAGTCACTCTCGTTGCTACACATGTATAATGACCCGTTTTAGAAATATGAAGTTCTTATTGGTGTTCATATATTAAACTTCTTCTGCATTCCTTATGATTACTCTGATAGTGTGTGATGTGGTGTTGTATGTTGAGGCTTAACCGTGTCTTGGCAAGCTCGGCTTGCAAGCGGGTTTGTTGGGACACTGTACCTGTCGGTTCGCCCTTCATCTTAGGGAAGGGGTCCCGACAAATATATATGTATTTTTTTTTACTAACCAACCAAACACCATAAGAGAAAATGAAAAAAAATAACTATATGATGGAAAGTGTAACATTTTTTTTGGTGGTTCCCCATGGTGTATTCTCAAGCCAGCTCGCACACATCCTTGGAACTAAATCATTGCTGCACTCATGATTTGCTTCCCATTTGGGAGTAGTCTCCCAACAAAGATTGCTGCGTTCATAATGGTCAGAATCTCAAACCTTACTGAAGTGGAATGGTGAGCAAATCACTAGACCAAGCAATTGTCTGTACAATTTTTTTGTGAAAAATTTAAGATAATTAAATTCAAAATAATAACCTATGGAGATATCTGAACTTGGACTTTTACTCTTTCGACTTTGATCTGTCGTGCCAATTTTCTTCATTCTTCATTCTTACTTCTTTTTACTCTTTCCATATTCTATATGTTGACCCTAAACTCAATGAATTTACTTTTCTGTCTTAGCTACTCAATAATATATGATCAAGTTCATAACTTCTGAAAATCCAAGTTTACGTTTCCCAAAGAACCATCCATTAACTGACGAAATTGCCTTTCCAGCATTCTAGAATTGATTAAGAATGTCTAATGCAAGAACTTCATCCTCAAAATGGACATCCATTAAACACAAAATATGATAGACCCAGTAAATAATTAATCAAGTGCTTCTTCAAATTCTCATTTTTATCATTTTCAATGAAAATAATTTTTTGTTTGGAAGTACCTCTTGTGCAATAGAGTTTTCATTTTCATCACACGTTTAATTAATGGCACCCAGTGCCTTTCGATCTAACTTTTCCCAATCCTTTCCCTTTGTAATTGAGAGGTTTCTCCTTTTAAGGTTATAAATGAAAATCTTTTGTTAGAAATAGTCTTCCTTTGTTGGTTAATTCAAACGTTTATGGGTGGTTATCAAGTCGTGGATTTTATGTAGTTGTGAGAAGTTATTTTAACTTATTTGTAGTTATATGTAGTTGTAGGAAGTTGTGTTTTATGGGACATTATCTAGTGTAGTGGGTAGTTATGTAACTTGTTTTTCTTTATTGTGCCATGTGTAGGAAGTTATAAGTAGTGGTGTTGAATGAGTCAAAGTTGCTTAAGTGATGGAGTCTATATTCAGTGTATTTGGTGAAGTTCTTAAGTACCGTGGGTTGGAAACTTTAAATAAAATTATCTCCTTCTTATGTGAGTGTGTCTTCTAAGTTATTTTTCCAACATTATTTTGGTACTAGAGCAAGTTTCTAATTTCTAGTTCCATTGTTACGTGGTGTTGAAAATGGCTAATAACAACAATGTACTTGGGTCTACTAATAATGTTCCCAATTTTACCAACGTTAATTATCAATTTTGGTGGGTAAAAATGCAAACATTATTTATGTTGTATAATTGGAGGGATTTGGTGGAAAATGGATTTAAAAATCAAATTGATTCAGATTCCATTGTCAGGCTATCAAAGCTCAAAGAAATGAGCTAAAGGAGAAGACGAAGAAAGATGCTAAAGCCTTGTTTTTTATACAACAAGGCAAAAAACAAAGCTTGGATGAAGCTGTTAGTTGCATTACATATTAATAATATTATATATATTCTGCATGGGTTTAGGTAGAAAATATGATATATTTATTTATAATCAGGTGCATAAGCATTTCTAAGAGCATTGCATACACTTACATATGTTGGAAAATTTTAATATTATTTTAATTCAAATATATGTATGATTTAAAGCCTGAAGAAGATTTTAGAGATTTACGTAGGTGCATGTTAAGTGGGTATGGATACACAGGCAAATACGAGAAAATAAAGTTCAAACAAAGGCTTCATTACCATGATGAAAAAAAAGAACAAAACAAAGGGGCAATCATGTATATACAAGGAAGGGCGAAAATGTCAAAGCACCACATTCAAAATGTAGTGCGCATGAAACAAAACATACTATTGACATTCAAAATACTTAATTCTATATTTTCTTTGACAGACAGTCACTTAGTGAATTGGTTGACTTACTTTCCAAATTCAGAATGGCCTGAAATTTGGTACACATACTATTAACATGTTCAGTGATCTCTTCATCAAATTTTAGCTCAAATTGCCTTCATTTGATTAATTAATTAGTCTCCTACTTTTCTGTCATGTAACAGGTTGTTCAAAACTTCATTTCCTATGGTCTTTCAAGTGCCTGTGCATATCTATTACCCTAATGATTTGAGGTCTTATCATACATATTTTGTATGACTCAGAATCCAGAATATTGGTAACTCAACTCTCATCTCCAGACAGTAAGCAATCATGGCCATAAACATTTTTAAGTCTGCCATGCAACATGACACCTATCAACTGTTTAAGAATATTTTCTAAGTACCAGAAATCTACATATAAGTAGACATTTTGGCATACACATAAAATTGTGCACATGGAGGCTTAGGGTTTGGGGTTTATACCTTTGTATAAACTCTAATATGAGGTTTAAAATGCTTCATATTTCAGTCCAAACGGATGTCCCTAACCTCTTCAAATGATGCTTCAAAGTCACCTTCCAAAACTGTTTCCTGCATCAACTGTTGAAACAGTTGATCAAACAATCAATTTCATCACTTAACAAAAAGTGGTCATGATCTCAAAATCTAATTTGTATCACTTGGACATTGAAATACATGTAATAAGGAAGAAGATGAGGGGTTTTACGTCATGAATGAACCTGAAATGGACTAGGGATTGACACTCCAAAGATTAGACCCACACAATTTTCTCTATTTTTTGGGTTCCCAACAGTATTGAGCAGCACTGTTTTTGCTGCTTCAGTTTCAAATGGCTCTAGGATTTGACCAGCTACTTGTGGGATGTTGAAGAGGGTGGCAAGGGCTTTCCAAAAAGCCTTAAACCACTCAAAACGAAGATCAAATGAAGGAGATACAAGCTTTGGAAGATAGGCGGAAAATTTGAAAAATCTGAAATTTCTTGCTCAAGGTTGGGTTTTGATGCATGTGTGGGGTGTTTGCATCCCAAATAAGGTGTCATGTGGCCATCCACGTGGCCTTTGAGCTTCCATGCAAGATGAGACCAGTTGGCAACCTACATTGACTTGCTCATGAGGTGTGATTAGATGGATGAAACATGGGGCTCAAACTAGGTGTTCTACTGGTTTTTTCTGCTGGAAAAACCCAAAAAACTTCAAAAATTCGACCAAATAAAAATTACAGGGATGGTGATTTGGCGCGTGGGTCGGCCAGGGGAACGGGTAAGCCCACGTGCCTGGGGTAGTTCCGCGCGGGCCACGGCTCAAGCACGTTCGGCTGGCTTGGGACGGGTCGGCCCACGCGCCTGGGTCGAATTCATCCTTTTTTTAATTTTTTAATTTCTTTTCTTTTATATATATATATATATACACACACACCTATATATACCCGAATTTTGCCCTTTTTTTCTAAAATTATCAAAATCCTTTGATCCATCATTTTTTATCAAAATGTTTCAATTATACATTATTTCCAACTTTTATCCATTTATTTTTTTTCTAAAATTGAATAATCCACCAAAAATCACATTTTTCTCTTAAAAATTCTATTAATTACTCTAAAAATTTCACAATTATTCCTAAAATTCAATAATCAATCCAAAAAATTATTTCTCCCTAGAAATTATATTTTTTTAATAATTTCATTTATTTTCTCCTCAAAATTGTTATTTTTCTCCATCATTCTAACATTTTTCAATAAATACTTTAAAATAGGAAAATTTGAGAAAAATTCGTGTACTTTCATTAAAAATTTCAGAAAATACACGTATCAGATCCGATAATTTCTGTGTATCAAATCATGGGTCGTTACATTTCTATTCACTATCTTGTGTTTATGAAGAATGTTTTTTATTCAATGTTTATCTAATTTTATATTTTAAAATTTCACACAATAACAATTAATTTTATAAGAATTTTTTATGGTGGCTAATTGTTGTCACAAATAGATTTTTTGTGGCAGCTTTCACATGTCACAAAAATAA
Organism: Tinospora cordifolia; assembly: GCA_030144865.1. Classification (NCBI taxonomy): domain Eukaryota; kingdom Viridiplantae; phylum Streptophyta; class Magnoliopsida; order Ranunculales; family Menispermaceae; genus Tinospora; species Tinospora cordifolia. The sequence continues at coordinate 13,703 of JAJIYU010011773.1, forward strand.
TTGTGGTAATATAAGAGTTATCACAAAAGTTGTTACAAATACTTTTCATGGCAAGATGTATTGTCACGAAAGTATTTGTGACAGCTTTTCTTGTGACACACTATAAGCTGTCACATAGTTGCCACATAAATATTTTTGTGGCAGTAAATAAGTTTTTGTGACAGTTTTATAGTTGTCACAAAATGTGTATTTTTTTTTTTTGTAGGGAGAGTAGCATTAAGAGTTGTATTTTTATTTTTTGTGATTTTCCTTGGCAACTCTATCCTTATATTAGGTGTCTTTTTAACCACTTAGACCTACAGATTTCCTCTACTTGCATGAGCTTTCCTTGGTCAATGCTCTTCCACCATAGCTGGTATGTCCGATGACATTTTCTCAACTCTCTTTGGCATCCTCAAATTACACCCATCCCCTACTCTACTAGGACTTATTTGAGGGCAAGGTGATAAGTGGAAACCATCACTTTCAAATTGGTGAGGAGTGCCCCTTGATGGCACGTCGACTCACCTTAGATAAAAAAGAGATTGACCATGACGTTGACCTTGCGTTCTTTTTTTCCCACTAGGATAAGGAGGGTAGTTATCCTCATGAGCATGATGTCATGGCTTATGAATCTGAGTACAGGTATTTAAGTTTAGGAGAGTTGCTTATTTTAGGACTAAACTTCTTAAAGGCTGACCAATTTAAAATGTAAATTCAATGCACTACAGTTCAAGATTTTTGTGGCTACAACCTATGCGTCATAACGATCGATGACATATGTTATATATATATATCCGAATCTATTAGAATGGGACATTTTTTTTTTATTCAAATGAGTCTTATACTAGTAGTATATGCAAGGTTGAGTCTTATACTAATAGTTTGTGAAAGGGTGAGTTTTATATTGGGAGAACAAGATAATAAAGTCCTATCGATGTTGTTTCTATGGGGAGAATGAGATAACAGAGTCATATCGATGTTGCTTCTATGGTTGACTGTAGGAAGAGGAGGGGTTGCCGCACAATTCTTATACATAGGATTTGAGTGCTCGGTTGTGACGGCATGTGATCAAGGTTTCTATTACTCTTTATTATTATCATTATGATTATTATGTTGTGTCACTTATATTAACGTTGTTAATTTGTTATTATTATTATCATAATCATTATCATTATTATTTTGATTGTGATGCAAGATATGAGCGTTTTACCCTTCTTGATCTCTAGCATAAAATTATAAAAATATTTATAATACTAAAATTATGAGTAATACCTTTAAAATGTAAAGGTATTACATGGTCTAAGTTACATTATTTATGTATTTACAGTTCTAATAATTAACAAATAAATA
>JAJIYU010011774.1:0-15058 GCA_030144865.1 Tinospora cordifolia
AAGTAGCATGGACCCAACCCACATATTGGTTAAGTCCACTGTCAAAAAGAACGGTGGTTAGGTCCAACACTCAAATCAAAGAAACATGGGGGTTGGGGTGTTACATTAAATGAGTTGAAAAATTTCTATGAACCGTGTAAATCATCTTAAACAAAGCATTCAACAATAGAAACCCATATATAAGAAAGAACTCAAATCTAAATAAGTCATCCATTGTTTTTCTAGGGAAGAATAATGGACATGATGTTTTTCAACATTTAGATCAATGGCAAGAGTGTGATGAAGCAAACATTTGTTTTTTTGAGTCTTATGTGTACCCAAGTTGTAAAGAATAGAATAACATACTAATTTACATTGAAAATGCTGTTTTAACTAAGAATTTAGAAACTTTAAACTAGCTACTCCTTTCTAGTGAAGGACTTCAATATTAAAAAAGTGCCTAAGCTATGAAACTTAGTCGAAATGAGCAATTGAACCTTTTTTCTACAAGAGAAATGAAAGAATGCAGTAACTCGTCATGTTTACTGTGAAGTTAGCCTCCTAGGAGCAATTAGGAACCAAAAGCTCCTTTTGTGTCCAAATAGGCTAGTGGATCGGTTATGAAATGCAATTGGACTTAAATGAGGAAATAAGCAATAAGCAATTGGCCATATGAGCTATTGGCCCCTTCTCTAAGGCACAAAACAGAAAAAATAAGGAGTTTGTTCATTTACAGGAGTGTAAGGATAGGAACGTCATCTGCATTCATTTCTACGAGTGCCTAGCTAGCCAAGAATGTGACGAGCTCAGGTGAGATCTCGACGTTGTGCTTTTCTTAAGAAACTTGGGGCCTAAACTTCCTCGAGTATTTAAACGAGTTGAAAAATTGCTAATAATCGTGTAAATCATCTTAAACAAAGCATTCAACATTAAAAGCCCATATATAAGAAAAAATCAAACCTAAATAGGCCATCAATCGTTTTTTTTTTGGGGGGAATAACAATGGATATGATGTTTTTCACCATTTTGATCAATTGAAAGAGTGTGATGAAGCACACATTTTTTATTTTTAGTCTTATGTGTAGCAAAGTGGTTAAGAATAGAATAACATACGAATTTACATGGAAAATGATGTTTCAACTGAGAAATTAGAAGTTTTAAACTAACTATTCCTTTTTAGTGGAAGATTTCAATATAAAAAATGTGCTTGAGCTAAGAAACTTTGTCGAAGTGAGCAATTAAACCTTTTTTCTACAAGAGAAATGAAAGGAGAAACTTCTTAAATTGTTTTATGAATTGTGAGAATGCAAATCGAGCAATATAAGAAGATATTTTTGACTCAACAAGTGTCTAGCTTGTTAAGAATGCAGTAAATCGTCATGTTTACCCTTAAATAATGCCTCCTAGGAGCAATTAGGAACCAGAAACTCCCTTCATGTCCAAATAGGCTAGTGGATCGGTAAGGAAATGCAATTGGACTTAAATGAGGAAATAAGCACTAAATAGTCTTTTAAACGAAAGAAATTAGTTCCATATAAGCTATTGGCCCCTTCTCTAAGGCTCAAAACAGGAAAAATATGGAGTTTGTTCATTTACAAGAGTGTAAGGATAGGAACGTCATCTGTGTTCATTTCTACGAGTGCTTAGCTAGCCAAGAATGCGACGAGCTTAGGTGAGATCTCTATGTTGTGCTTTTCTTAAGAAACTCGGGGCCCAAACTTCCTTGAGTATTTAAACGAGTTGAAAAAATATTATTAATCGTGTAAATCATCTTAAAAAAAGCGTTCACCCATATATAAGTAAAAAATCAAATCTAAATAGGCCATCAATTGTTTTTTTCTGGGGAATAACAATGGATAGGATGTTTTCCAACATTTTTGATCAATTATAAGATTGTGATGAAGCAAACATTTGTTATTTTGAGTCTTATGTGTATCTAAGTGGTTAAGAATAGAATAACATACGAATTTACTTTGAAAATGATGTTTTAGCTGAGAAATTAGAAGCTTTAATCTAACTATTCCTTTCTAGTGGAGGATTTTAATATAAAAAATGTGCTTGAGGTAAGGAACTTTGTCGAAGTGAGCAATTGAACCTTTTTTCTACAAGAAAAACGAAAGAAAAACCTTCTTAAATTATTTTATGGGTTGTTAGAGTGCAAATTGACCAATATAAGAAGATATTTTTGACTCAACAAGTGTCTAGCTTGTTAAAAATGCAGTAAATCCTCAAATTTACCATTAAGTAATGCCTCCTAGGAGCAATTAGGAACCAAACGCACCTTTTGTGTCCAAATAGGCTAGTGGATCAGTAAGGAGATGCAATTGGACTTAAATGAGGAAATAATCACAAAATACACTTTTAATTGAAAGAAATTAATTCCATATGAGCTATTGGCCCCTTCTCTAATGCACAAAATAGAAAAAATAAGGAGTTTGTTCATTTACAAGAGTGTAAGGATAGGAACGTCATCTTCGTTCATTTCTACGAGTAAATCATCTTAAACAAAGCGCTCAACGTTAAAAACCCATACATAAGAAAGAAATCAAATCTAAATAGGCCATCGATCATTTTTTCTAGGCGAATAACAATGGATAGGATGTTTTTCAACATTTTTGATCAATTATAAGATTGTGATGAAGCAAACATTTGTTATTTTGAGTCTTATGTGTATCTAAGTGGTTAAGAATAGAATAACATACGAATTTACTTTGAAAATGATGTTTTAGCTGAGAAATTAGAAGCTTTAATCTAACTATTCCTTTCTAGTGGAGGATTTTAATATAAAAAATGTGCTTGAGGTAAGGAACTTTGTCGAAGTGAGCAATTGAACCTTTTTTCTACAAGAAAAACGAAAGAAAAACCTTCTTAAATTATTTTATGGGTTGTTAGAGTGCAAATTGACCAATATAAGAAGATATTTTTGACTCAACAAGTGTCTAGCTTGTTAAAAATGCAGTAAATCCTCAAATTTACCATTAAGTAATGCCTCCTAGGAGCAATTAGGAACCAAACGCACCTTTTGTGTCCAAATAGGCTAGTGGATCAGTAAGGAGATGCAATTGGACTTAAATGAGGAAATAATCACAAAATACACTTTTAATTGAAAGAAATTAATTCCATATGAGCTATTGGCCCCTTCTCTAATGCACAAAATAGAAAAAATAAGGAGTTTGTTCATTTACAAGAGTGTAAGGATAGGAACGTCATCTTCGTTCATTTCTACGAGTAAATCATCTTAAACAAAGCGCTCAATGTTAAAAACCCATACATAAGAAAGAAATCAAATCTAAATAGGCCATCGATCATTTTTTCTAGGCGAATAACAATGGATATGATGTTTTTCAACATTTTGATCAATTGTAAGAGTGTGATGACGCAAACATTTGTTATTTTGAGTCTTATGACACCCAAGTGGTTAAGAATATAATAACATATGAATGTACATTGAAAATGATGTTTTAACTAAGAAATTAGAAGCTTTAAACTAACTATTCCTTTCTAGTGGAGGATTTCGATTTTAATAGTGTACTTGAGCTAAGAAACTTAGTCGATGTGAGCAATTGAACTTTTTTTCTACAAAAAAAATGAAAGAAGAACCGTCTGAAATTGTTTTTTGAGTTAGCACAAATTGAGCAATATAAGAAGATATTTTTGACTCAACAAGTGTCTAGCTTATTAAGAGTGCAATAAATTGCCATTTATACCGTTAACTAATGCCTCCTAGGACCAATTCGGAACCAAAAGATGCTTTTACATCCAAATAAGCTTCTGGATCAGTAAGGAAATGCAATTGGACTTAAATGAGGAAATAAGCACTAAACATTCTTTTAATCAAAAGGAAAAAGTTCAAAAGGAAAAAGTTCCATATGAGCTATATTGGCCCCTTTTCTAAGGCACAAAATAGAAAAATAAGGAGTTTGTTCATTTACAAGAGTTTAAAGATACGAACATCATCTTCATTCATTTCTACAAGTGCCCAGTGAGCCAAGACTGCGACGAGCTCAATTGAGATCTCGACGCTGTGCTTTTCTTAAGAAACTCTGGCCCTAAACTTCTGCAAGTATTTAGATGAGTTAAAAATTTGCTACGAACCATTTGAATCATCATAGATGAAGCATTCAATGTTAAAACCCATATGTAAGATAGAAATCAAATCCAAATAGGCCATTGATCATTTTTCGGGGGAATAACAATGGATATGATGCTTTTAACATTTTGATCGATTGTAAGAGTGTGATGAAGCAAATATTTGTTATTTTGAGTCTTATGTGTACCCAAGGGGTTAAGAATAACATGCGAAATTATATTGAAAATGATGTTTAAAATAGAAATTAGAACATTTAAACTAACTAGTCCTTTCTAATTGAGGATTTCAATATTAAAAATGTGCTTGTGGTAGGAAACTTTGTTGAAGTGAGCAATTGAGCATTTTTCTATTAAAGAAATGAAAAAACATTCATAAATTGTTTTATGAGTTGTTAGAGTGCAAATTGAGCAATATAAGAAGATATTTTTGACTCAACAAGTGTCTAGCTTGTTAAGAATGCAGTAAATCATCATGCCTACCGTTAAGTAATGTCTCCTCCTAGGAGCAATCAGGAACCAAAAGCAGCTTTTGCGTCCAAATAGGCTAGTGGATCGGTAAGGAAATGCAATTGGACTTAAATGATGAAACAAGCACTAAATACGCTTTTAATTGAAAGAAATTAGTTCCATACGAGCTATTGGCCCCTTCTCTAAAGCACAAAACGGAAAAAAAAGAGTTTGTTCATTTACAAGAGTGTAAGGATAGAAAGGTCATTTGCGTTCATTTCTACGATGCCTAGCTAGCCAAGAATGCGACGAGCTCAATTGAGATCTCGACGTTGTGATTTTCTTAAGAAACTCAGGCTCTAAACTTCCTTCAGTATAAACAAGTTGAAAATTTGCTATTAACCCTATAAATCATCTTAAAGAAAGCGTTCAATGTTAAAAACCCATATATAAGAAATCTAAATAGGCCATTGATTGTTTTTCTGGGGAATAACAATGGATTTTTTCAACATTTTGATCAATTGTAAGAGTGTGATGAAGCAAACATTTGCTATTTTCAGTCTTATGTGTACCCAAGTTAAGAATAGAATAAGATACGAATTTACATTGAAAATGATTTTTTAACTGAGAAATTAGTAGCTTTAAACTAACTACTAATTTACAGTGGAGGATTTCAATATTAAAAATGTGCTTGAGCTGAGAAACATGGTAGAAGTGTGCTATTAAACCTTTTATCTACAAGAGAAATGAAAGAAGAATCTTCTTAAATTATTATATAAGTTGATAGAGTGCAAATTGAGCAATATAAGAAGATATTTTTTGACTTAACAAGTGTCTAACTTGTTAAGAATGCAGTAAATCATCATGTTTACAGTTAAGTAATGCCCCTAGGAGCAATTAGGAACCAAAGGCAGTTTTTGCATCCAAATAGGCTAGTGGGTCGATAAGAAAATGCAATCGAACTTAAACGATGAAATGAGCACTAAATACTCTTATAAGCGAAAGAAATACTCTTATAATGAGTTTGTTCATTAACAAGACTGCAAGGAATGTCATTTGTGTTCATTTCTATGAGTGCCTAGCTAGCCAGGAATGCGACGAGCTCAATTGAGATCTTGACATTGTGCTTTTCTTAAGAAACTCGAGCCCTAAACTTCCTCGAGTATTTAAACGAGTTGAAAACTCACTATGAACCGTGTAAATCATCTTGTTCAACGTTAAAAACCCATATATAAGAAAGAAATCAAATCTAAATAGGCCATTGATCATTTTTCCCAGAAATAACAATTGATATGATGTTTTTCAACATTTTGATCATATATAATAGTGTGATGAAGCAAACATTTATTATTTTGAATCTTTTGTGTACCCAAGTAGTTAAAAGAATAGAATAACATACAAATTTACATTGAAAATGATCTTTTAATTGAGAAAGAAGAAACTTCTGAAATTATGAGTTATTAGAGTGCAAATTGAGCAATATAAGAAGTTATTTTTTGACTCAACAAGTGTCTAGCTTGTTAAGAATGCATTAAATCGTCATGGTTACAATTAAGCAATGCCTCCTAGGAGCAATTGGGAAACAAAAGCATCTTTTGCGTCCAAATTGGCTATTGGATTGGCAAGGAAATGCAATTGGACTTAAATGAGAAAATAAGCACTAAATACTCTTTTCATCTAAAGAAATTGGTTCCATATGAGCTATTGGCCCATTCTTTAAGGCACAAAACAGACAAAATAAGGATTTTGTTCATTTACGAGAGTGTAAGGATAGGAACGTCATCTTCGTTCATTTCTATGAGTGCCTAGCTAGCCAAGAATGCGACGAGCTTAATTGAGATCTCTACATTGTGCTTTTCTTAAGAAATTGGGCCCCAAACTTCCTTGAGTATTTAATTAAACAAGTTGAAAAATCGCTATTAATCGTGTAAATCATCTTAAACAAAGCGTTCAACTTTAAAAACCCATATATAAGAAAGAAATCAAATCTAAATTGGCCATCGATTGTTTTTTTTTTGGGGGGAATAACAATGGATATGATGTTTTTCAACATTTTGATTAATTGCAAAAATATGATGAAGCAAACTAATGCGGACCCACTAGGAATTAGATCCTAAGAACCCCCATTCAAGGTAGTATGCTCACCCCAAGAAAGCTAAAATCAGATTTAATGATCCACTTGAACCTTTGAATAACAAAGAAACATGAACCCAAAGTGTTAAACGCCATAAGGTTGATTAATCCTTGATAAGTCTATAAAAGTACAATGAAGAACATAAGAAAAAACTTTTCTCAAATCTGAAATGTTCAGATTAAACACTCACTATACTGATTTTTTCTCTTCCTCCAAGAGGAGCAAACCAATTTATACAAATCTTGGATGTAACTCCAAGGAATACAAAAACTCACAAAAATAGATAGCTATTAACTCACCATGAGAATTGAAGACTTTACACTAACTGACACTTAATACATATCACAACTCCACCAGTAACTCCTATAGACAATGCATTAACTCCAAACACAAACACACTATTGCATAGTTATTATACCTTGAAAACTAAAATGTTTGACATAAAAGACAAATAACACAGGAAATTAACTAAGTTCGTGCAACCTCTAATAATGACCAATAAACTAACTTTATCATCTCAAATTAATGAGATTATGACTTGAATTATTCTGTCCACATATACATTTCTACTAGAACTCTTTTTATTTATTATAATTTTGACTATCCTGCACTTGGATAATACTCATAACTCCTTTTGATTTGTTCAAGTCCATATAAAAGTTGAAAACCATTAACACCTTGTTGGGCCCAAATGTCTTGAACCAGCCCAAGTAGTGTTTCATTAAGTCTTTTGGCACAGACCCTTGTAATCGGTTCTCTTGAAATATGCAAAGCATCATCATCACCATTAATTAATTTATTAGTGCCATCTTTGTCAACTTCATAATCTGCATCACAAACATTTGTTATTTTGAGTCTTATGTGTACTCAACTAGTTAAAAATATAATAACATATGAATTTACATTTAAAATGATGTTTAAACTACGAAATTAGATGCTTTAAACTAACTATTCCTTTTTAGTGGAGGATTTCAATATTAAAAATGTGCTTGAGTTAAGAAACTTAGTCGAAGTGAGCAACTGAACTTTTTTCCACAAGAGAAATGAAAGAAGAACCTTCTGAAATTGTTTTATGAGTTGTTATAGCGCAAATTGAGCATTATAAGAAGATATTTTTGACTCAACAAGTGTCTAGCTTGTTAAGAGTGCAATAAATCGCCATGTTTACTGTTAACTAATGCTTCCTATTAGGAACCAAAAGATGATGGTTTTGCATCCAAATAGGCTACTGGATCGATAAGGAAATGCAATTGGACTTAAATGAGGAAATAAGCACTAAATACTCTTTTAATCAAAAGAAAAAAGTTCCATATGAGCTATTGGCCCCTTCTCTAAGGAATAAAAAAAGAAAGGAAACGTTCATTTACAAGAGTGTGAGGATAGGAACGTCATCTGTGTTCATTTCTACGAGTGCCTATCTAGCCAAGAATGCGACGAGCTCAATTGAGATCTCGACGTTGTATTTTTCTTAAGAAACGCCGGCCCCAAACTTCCTTGAGTATTTAAACGAGTTAAAAAATCATTATTAACCGTGTAAATGATCTTAAACGAGGCGTTCAACATTGAAAACCCATATTTAAGAAAGAAATCAAATCTAAATAGGCCATCGATCATTTTTCCGGGGAATAACAACGGATATGATGTTTTTCGACATTTTGATCAATTGTAAAAGTGTGATGAAGCAAACATTTGTTATTTTCAGTCTTCTGTGTACCTAAGTGGTTAAGAATAGAATAACATATGAATTTACATTGAAAATGATGTTTTAACTAAGAAATTGGAAGCTTTAAACTAACTATTCCCTTCTAGTGGAGGATTCAATATTAAAAATGTGCTTGAGCTAACAAACTTGGTCGAAGTGAGCAATTGAACTTTTTTCTGCATGAGAAATGAAAGAAGAACCTTCTTAAATTATTTTATGGGTTGTAAGAGTGCAAATTGAACAATATATAAGAAGATATTTTTGACTCAACAAGTGTCTAGCTTTTCAAGAATGCAATAAATCGTCATGTTTACTGTTAAGTAATGCCTTTTAGGAGCAATTAGGAACCAAAAGCACCTTTCACGTCCAAATAGGCTAGTGGATCGACAAGGAAATGCAATTGGACTTAAATGAGAAAATAAACACTAAATAAACTTTTAAGCGAAAGAAATTAGTTCCATATGAGCTATTGGCTCCTTCTCCAAGAGGCACAAAACAGAAAAAATAATGAGTTTGTTCATTTACAAGAGTGGGAGGATATGAACGAGTGCCTAGTTAGATAGGAATGCAACAAGCTCAATTGAGATCTTGACGTTGTGCTTTTCTTAGAAACTCATAACCTAAACTTCCTTGAGGATTTAAACGAGTTGAAAAATCGCTATAAACCGTGAAAATCATCTTAAACAAAGCGTTCAACGTTAAAAATCCATGTATAAGATAAAAATCAAATCTAAATAGGCCATTGATAGTTTTTTCCGAGGAATAATGCATATGACGTTTTTCAATATTTTGATTAATTGTAAGAGTGTGATGAAGCAAACATTTGTTATTTTTAGACTTATGTGTACCCAAATAGTTAGGAATAGAATAACATATGAATTTTACATTAAAAATGATGTTTTAATTGAGAAATTAGAAGCTTTAAACTAATTATTCCCTTCTAGTGGAGAATTTCAATATTAAAAATGTGCTTGTGCTAGGAAACTCTGTCGAAGTGAGCAATTGAACATTTTTTTTAATACAGAAATGAAAGAAGAACATTCATAAATTGTTTTATGAGTTGTTAGAGTGCAAATTGAGCAATATAAGTAGATATTTTTTGTCTCAACAAGTGTCTAGTTTGTTAAGAATGTAGTAAATCATCATGTTTACCATTAAGTAATGCCTCCTCCTAGGAGCAATCAGGAACCAAAAGCAACTTTTGCATCCAAATTGGCTAGTGGATCCATAGGGTAATGCAATTTGGACTTAAATAACGAAATAAACACTAAATATGCTTTTAATCAAAAGAAATTAGTTCCATATGAGCTATTGGCCCCTTCTCTGAGACACAAAATAGAAGAAAAGGAGTTCGTTCATTAACAACAATGTAAGGATAGGAACATCATTTGCATTCATTTCTATGGTGCCTAGCTAGCCAAGAATATGACGAGCTTAATTGAGATTTGATGTGGACCCGCTAGGAATTAGATCCTAAGAACCCCCATTCAAGGTAGCATGCTCACCCCAAGAAAGCTAAAATAAGATTTAATGATCCACTTGAATTCTTGAATAACAAAGAAACAAGAACCCAAAGTGTTAAACGTCAAGGTTGATCAATCCTTGATAAGTCTAGAAAAGTTCAATGAAGAACATAAGAGAAAGCTTCTCCCAAATCTAAAAGGTTTAGATTAAACACTCACTTTACTGATTTGATGCCTTCCTCAAAGAAGAGCAAGCCAATTTATACAAATCCTGGATATAACTCTAGGGAATACAAAAAGTCACAAAAATAAATAGCTATTAACTCACCCATGAGAATTGAAGACTCTACACTAACTGACACTTAATACATATCACAACTCTACTAGTAACTCCTATAGACAACGCATTAACTCCAAACGCAAACACACTATTGCATAGTTATTACACCTTGAAAACTGAAATATTTGACATGAAAGACCAATAACACATAGAAAATTAACTAATTTCGTGCAACCTCTAATAATGACCAATAAACCATCTTTATGATATCAAATTAATGAGATTATGACTTGAATTATTCTGTCCACACGTGCATTTCCACTAGATGTCTTTTTATTTCTTATAATTTTGAATATCCTGCACTTGGATAACACTCATAGCTCATTTTGATTTAAAGGAGCTATGAGTGTTTCTTTAAGTCTTGAACCAGCCCAAGTTGGAAAAACCAATAACACCTTGTTTGGCCCAAATGTCTCGAACCAGCCCAAGTAGTGTTTTATTAAGTCTTTTGGCACGGGCCCTTGTAATCGATCCTCTTGGAATATGCAAAACATCATCATCACCATTAATTAATTTATTAGTGTCATCTTTGTCAACTTCATAATCTGCATTAAGATCTCGACGTTGTGCTTTTCTTAAGAAACTCATGCCCTAAACTTCCTTTAGTTTTTAAACAAGTTTAGAAATCGCTATTAACCATATAAATTATCTTAAACCAAGCGTTCAATATTAAAAACCCATATATAAGAAGGAAATCAAATCTAAATAGTCCATCGATCGTTTTTCTAGGGAATAACAATGGATATGATGTTTTTCAACATTTTGATCAATTGGAAGAGTGTGATGAATTTGCTACTTTTGGTCTTATGTGTACCCAAGTTGTTAAGAATAGAATAAGATACGAATTTACATTGAAAATGATGTTTTAAGTGAGAAATTAGTAGCTTTAAACTAACTATTCCCTTCCAGTGGAGGATTTCAATATTAAAAATGTGCTTGAGCTAAAGAAACATGGTAGAAGTGAGCAATTGAACCTTTTATCTACAAGGGAAATGAAAGAAGAACCTTAAATTATTTTGAGTTGTTAGAGTGCAAATTGAGCAATATAAGAAGATATTTTTTTGACTCAACAAGTGTTTATCTTATTAAGAATATAAGAAATCATCATGTTTACGTTAAGTAATGCCTCCTAGGAGCAATTAGGAACCAAAAACACCTTTTGCACCCAACTACACTAGTGTGTCGGTAAGAAAATGCAATAGGACTTAAACGACGAAATAAACACTAAATACTCTTATAAGCGAAAGAAATTAGTTCCATATGAGCTATTGACCCATTCTCTAAGAGGCACAAAATAGAAAAAATAGTGAGTTTGCTCATTAACAAGAGTGCAAGGATATGAACGTCATTTGGGTTCATTTATAAGAGTGCCTAGCTAGCCAGCAATGCGACGAGCTCAATTGAGCTCAATTGAAATCTTCCTTGAGTATTTAAACGAGTTGAAAAATTACTATGAACCGTGTAAATCATCTTAAATGAAGCGTTCAACGTTAAAAACCCATTTATAAGAAAGAAATCAAATCTAAATAGGCCATCGATCGTTCTTCTGGGAATAACAATGGATATGATGTTTTTCAACATTTTGATCAATTGTAATAGTGTGATGAAGCAAATATTTGTTATTTTGAGTCTTTTGTGTACCCAAGTGGTTAAGAATAGAATAACATACGAATTTACATTGAAAATGATGTTTTAACTGAGTTAAAAGCTTTAAACTAACTATTCCCTTCTAGTGGAGGATTTCAATATTAAAAATGTGATTGAGCTAATAAACTTGGTCGAAGCTCAAAATGTGCTTGAGCTAATAAACTTGGTCGAAGTGAGCAATTGAACGTTTTCTCTACAAGTGAAATGAAAGAAGAACCTTCTGAAATTATGAGTTATTAGAGTACAAATTGAGCAATATAAGAAGTTATTTTTTGACTCAACAAGTGTCTAGCTTGTTAAGAATGCATTAAATCGTCATGTTTACAATTAAACAATGCCTCCTAGGAGCAATTGGGAAACAAAAGCATCTTTTGCATCCAAATAGGCTATTGGATCGGTTAGGAAATGCAATTGGACTTAAATGAGAAAATAAGCGCTAAATACTCTTTTAATCAAAAGAAATTAGTTCCATATGAGCTGTTGGCCCCTTCTCTAAGACACAAAATAGAAAAAATAAGGAGTTTGTTCATTTACAAGAGTGTAAGGATAGGAACGTCATCTGCGTTCATTTCTACGAGTGTCTAGCTAGCCAAGAATACAACGAGCTTAATTGAGATCTTGACAATGTACTTTTCTTAAGAAACTCAGAACCTATACTTCCTTTAGGATTTAAAAAAGTTGAAAAATCACTATGAACCATGTGAATCATCTTAAACAAAGCATTCAACATTTAAAACCCATATACAAGAAAGAAATCAAATCTAAATAGGCCATTGATCATTTTTTCAGGGAATAACAATGGATATGATGTTTTTCAACATTTTGATCAATTGTAAGAGTGTGATGAAGCAAACATTTGTTGATTATGAAGCTATCATAATCAAATGTGGAAGCAAAAGAAATTAGTTCCATATGAGCTATTGGCACCTTCTCCAAGGTACAAAATAAGAAAAATAAGGAATTTGTTCATTTACAATAGTGTAAAGATAGCAACATCAAAAGAAATTAGTTCCATATGAGCTATTGGCACCATCTCGAGTTGAAAAATCACTATGATCTGTGTAAATCATCTCAAATGACGCGTTAAACAGTAAAAATGCATGTAAAAGAAAGAAATCAATTTTAAATAGGCTATCAATCAATTTTCGAGGAAGAACAGTGGATATGATCTTTTTCAACATTTTGATCATTTTTAAGATTCTAATGAAGCTAAAATTCGCTATTTTAAGTTTTATGTGTTCCTAAATGGTTATGAATATAGTAAAATACGTATTTTACATTGAAATTGGCATTTTCGCTTAGAAATTAGATACTTTAAACTAACTACTCCCTTCTAATTGAGGATTTGAATAGTTAATATATTCTTAATCTAAGAAATTTTTGTTTCAACTGAGCAATTGAACCATTTCCCTACAACAGAAATGAAAGAGAACCTTCTTATGTTGTTTTGAGTTGTTCGAGCACCACAAGAGCAACGGAACATATTATTAACTCTACAAGTATTTAGCTTATTAAGAATGAGGTAAACAATCATGTTTATCATTAAGTGATGCCACCTACAAGAAATTAGGAACCAAATGCACTTTTGGCATCTAAAAAAGCTTGTAGCTCACAATAAGGGAATGCTATCATAATGAAATGAGGAAGTAAGCTTTAAACAATCTTTTAAGCAAAAGAAATTAGTTTCATATGAGCTATTGATTTTCTACGAGTGTAAAGATAGAAATGTCGACTGCGTTGATTTTCTACGAGTACCTCGCTAGCCAAGTATGCGACAAACTCAATCGAGATCTTGACGTTATGCATTTCTAAAGATACTCAAGCCCTTAAACTTCCTGGAGTATTTAAACGAGTTGAAAAATTGTTGTAAACCATGCAAATCATCTTAAATGAAGCATTCAATGCTAAAAACCCATATAAAATCAATTCTAAATAGGTTATCCATCGTTTTTCTAGGGAAGAACAATGGACATGATGTTTTTCAACACTTTGATTATTTTTAAGAGTCTAATGAAGCAAACATTTGTTATTTTGAGTCTTATGTGTAACTAAATGGTTAGGAATAGAATAACATACAAATTTACATTGAAATTGGCGTTTTATTCTAGAAATTTGGTGCTTGAAACTAACTACTTCTTTCTAATTGAGGATTTCAATTTTAAAAATGCACTTCAGCTAAGAAAATTTGTTTCAAGTGAGCAATTGAACCCTTTTTCTGCTAGAGAAATTAAAGAAGAACCTTCTCAAATGGTTTTGTGAGTTGTAAGAGTGCAAAGAGAGCAATATAAGATATTTTTGACTCGACAAGTGTCTAGTTTGTTAAAAATGCTGCAAATAGTCATGTTTAGCATTAAGTAATGTCTCCTACAAGCAATTAGGAACCAAAAGAACTTTTTGGGTCCAAATGGGCTAGTGGATATGTAAGAAAATGCTATTGGAATGAAATGAGGAAATAAGCTCTAAATATTCTTTTAAGCCAAAGAAATTAGTTCTATATGAGCCATTGGCCCCTTCTCTAAGGGACAAAACAAGAAAAATAAGAGGTTTGTTCATTTACAAGAGTGAAAAGATAAAAACGCCATCTGTGTTCATTTCTGCCAGTGCCTAGCTAGGCAAGAATGCGACGAACTCAATTGAGATCTCAACATTTTGCTTTTCTCAGGAAACTAGGGCCTTGTACTTCCTTAAGTATTAAAATGAGTTGAAAAATCGCTATAAACCATGTAAATCATCTTAAATGAAGCGTTCAACGTTAAAAACCCATATATGAGAAAGAAATCTATTATAAGTAGGTTATCCATCGTTTTTTTAGGGAAGAACAACAAATATGATCTTATTCAACATTTTGATCATTTGTAGGAGTGTAATGAAGCTAACATTTGCTATTTTTAGTTTTATATGTTCCTAAATGGTTATGAATACAATAAAATATAAATTTTACATTAGAATTAGCACTTTTGCTTAGATATTAGGTACTTTAAACTAACTACTCCCTTCTAATTGAGGATTTAAATGATTAAAATGTTCTTAAGCTAAGAAAATCTTTTCAATTGAGCAATTGAATTTTTTCTTGTAACACCCCAACCCCCATGTTTCTTTGATTTGAGTGTTGGACCTAACCACCGTTCTTTTTGACAGTGGACTTGACCAATATGTGGGTTGGGTCCATGCTACTTTACAAGTGACACACACTTGACATTCCATTTTTCAATATTTCATGTCTATGAGTGATTTAAAGAATATATCTTTTCATAAAT
>JAJIYU010011775.1:0-15107 GCA_030144865.1 Tinospora cordifolia
ATTTGTTATAATCAAGTTTTTAATTGAAGGTTATTTGCATGTATAAGCATCCAATCAAAGTGCACTACAATTGTTCATACCACAAACCAGATCTTGCTATACAGCATTACAATATATGTTAATCTTTGGGTACCTATCTAAAGTTATAGCCTCTAGCTGTTTGGTTAAGTGCTAATCGAACAGTTATTTCATCTAATTAGATAGAAATTCAAAATGTGGATAACCTTTTTTTTTGATCTGGTGAATGTCTTTATATGTTAAGGAAGTTAATGTGCTAATTTATTCCATTTTTATCTGGTAGTTCTGATTGAGAACATAACTTGTCCAACTATGTATCCTAAGGCTGTCAAAACATGGAGAAGTATAATATTGTTTTTGTGTTCTTTAATTCTTAAGTTTCATGTGCTCTTCAGATTTACCTTTCTCGTCCTCTATATGGGAGTGTGCATCTTTATAATTTGAAAGAAAATTACCACAACTTCTGGTCTTAAATCCTTCAAGGAACAATCTCAGCAGGAATGTTAAAAATCTAATTGAGGCTTTTTTAAAGGTATTTTTGCAAGCGTTTAATTTCTTAGAAATGTGCGTGCAGGTTGTGAAGAAGGTACCGGTTCTTGCTGGAGTATGTGCTACAGATCCTTTCCGCAGAATAGACTACTTTCTGAGGCATTTGGAATCTATCGGGTTTGCTGGGGTGCAGAACTTCCCTACAGTTGGGCTCTTTGATGGCAATTTTAGGCAAAACTTGGAAGAGACAGGAATGGGATATGGGTGGGTCTCAATGTATTCTGGTATAATATTTTTGCTTCCTTCACATTGTAATACTTCATATATAATGATTCATTCTTCGTTTTCTTTTGGTGGGATGGTCAGTTTGGAAGTCGAGATGATTAATAAAGCACATAAACTGGGTCTTTTGACAACACCATATGCTTTCAATGAAGATGAAGCCACTGCCATGGCAAAAGCTGGCGCTGATATTATAGTTGCACACATGGGTTTGACCACGTCAGGGTCCATTGGTGCAAAGACTGCAGTATCCTTGGAGGACAGCGTTGTACGTGTGCAAGCAATTGCAGATGCTGCACTTGGGATCAATCCCAATATTATTGTGCTCTGCCATGGAGGTATACCACTATATAATAGACAAAAACTTTTATTTACCAAGCATGTGATATTAGAGGTTGTGCAGTAATGAGTTCATATTGGTTCATTTCAAGTTCCCCTAGTCTTCCTTTGAAGTTAATTTGCATTATCATGTAGGATTGCTTTTACTGATAGCTTTTCCCATGAAAATATAAGGATTCTTTTGGTGTAACTTGCAGGTCCTATATCAGGTCCGAAAGAGGCAGAATTTGTGTTAAAGAGAACTAAAAGAGTTCATGGATTCTACGGTGCATCGAGCATGGAGAGATTGCCAGTGGAACAAGCAATTACGAGCACAGTTGGGCAATATAAGTCAATTACCATAACTTAATAATTTTCTCAATAAAAAGTGAAATTTTGACTTGCAAGTAACTGAATATCAATTGTAGTATTTGTGAGATCGATCTTAAAAGATTGACGTGTATGAAAGTAAGACAAACAAATTATCAATTTTATTAATTAAAATTAACTTCTAGAAATAATTAATTAAAATTATTAATTTTTTAAAATAAGAACTATTGATTAAAATTACTAAGAAACATTATTAAGACATAATAATTAGTTGGACAATTTATAAGTTTACTCTTAAATTTAACTCGTTTAAAAAAAATCAATTTATCCTAATTGATAGATGGACGTATTGTTAAAATTATATTCAACAATTAATATGATAAAATTATTTTTTCTTAATTAAAAATCAAGGTAAAGATCTTATTATTTTATCTCAAGGAATTTTAAGCATTCAATGTAACAAAAAAATTATATTCAAATACGAAATTATATAGATAAAATAAATTTTATTTGATAAAATTATAGTTTAATTAATTTAAAATAAATATTAAACACCCTTTTTAATATTAAAACACTTCAATTAATAAAATGAAGAGTTTCAGTTTTAGTAAAAATTAACCTAGCCCAAAATAGTTCTAAAATGTCTATTTAAATAATTTATAATCTAATTAGCAAAAGAATAAAATAAATAAAATCATATAATTAATTTAAAAAGTTAGGTTTAATATCAAATAATCAACTAATTAAGTAATTCACTAGTCGAACTAATACTAAAATTAGAAAATTTTAACAAGAGTATTTAAATTCCACACATTAAATAACTCAAAAAGAAAGTTTAGATTTACTAAGCTAGAATTAAATAACTCAACAATTAATCTAAAACTAAAATAAATAATTACAACTCTTAAAATTCTAATTAAAACTCTAAAATTAATATTGCAATAATTTAACTGAAAACTATCAATTCACTATTAATTACATTACAAAAGAAATAATAATCTCAAATCTAAAATTAAATTGAAATCTCTAAACAATTAATAAGAGAACAAATAACTAATAAAAATTAAAAAGAAGACAAAAAGATGGCAGACTAGAAAAGAAATTATCCTTGACGAAATCTATGCTTCAATTCTTCCAACTTGCAAACCTTCAGTGCTCCAACGTTGCCGCTACTTTCAATGCTCCCACTTTTTTTCTTTTTCCTCTTCAGCACTATTTCTTTGCAATTCTTATCATCTTCTACATGCAGCCACCTTATTGGGTATGCATAGGAATAAAATAAATTAATATAATTAAATAATATGAATGTTTATTTTATAAATAATATAATAATGATGTAACTAATGACGTAATATTAATACAGCTTGATGGCGCAATTAATTACTTAACAAAGAAAACTTTATCAGAATAGTTGATCTTTCTTAATAACAACTTTTTTTTAATAATAAAAAAATCAGCTAGAGTCGTTCATATTTTTTTAATAAAGATTTAACTAGATTTAATGATCTTTCTTAGTAAATAAGAAACCTATATCAGCTATTAAAGATTATTTGGAAACAAGAAAGAAATTTCTATAAATAGGGTCTTTATTTTTTATGTATGACGAAATTATTCGAAAATTTTGCTAATAAATAAGATTCTCTCTTCTTTTCATATATATTTTTCTTCTGATTTTATTTACATTCTTTATTTATATTTCTATAGTTAAGTTATTTTATTTTCACAACAATAAATAATATAATCATGAGACATTATTTTTCTTGTATCTTATTATTCCTCTTTAGACACATAAATCATCAAACTTGTTGATTTTTGTTCAAAATGACTAAAATTATAAAATTATAACTAAAACTCCAATTTTTGATAATTAATTATATTTCGTGATTTATTTTATTAAAATAATTGATTAAATTATCAAATTATCATTAATAGACCACAAACTACACTCCTTTGCATGCAATGGAGATTCTGTAAGTACCTCTCATACCAAAGATCTGATAAGATGCTCTTATTCTCCTATCTTAATGTGTGAAATTGCGTTCCTACGTTTCATTAAAAGGTTCTATATATGCTTTGGTGGCCGTGGCTTCTTTTCCATAGTCAAATCTAATTCTATACTAATTGGGGGCTAAAAAAGGTAAAGGTTTTTGGCTTTGCGTGTAAAGCTAGATGATAGAGCTTCTGAAAAAAAGGGCTTTTTACGTGTCTATATAATATTTAAAAATATATTATAAATATATTATATATTTCAATACTATACATATAATTAAAAATTAATTATAAAAATATCAGAAATTAGGGTGTTATTATTTTAAACTGAAAAAGCCCATAAAATCAGAAAAAAAAAATAACAACTAAAAAAGGAAAACTGTTTTTATTTCACATTTAATGAAACATATTAGGAGAAATAGGTTTTTATTTAATCAAAAAATCAGTTTGCTTATATTTTGTTTATATTTTTGGTATATTATGATATATTTTGATATATTATGATATATTTTGGTATATTATGATACATTTTGATATATTTTATTTATATTTTTTAAAATATGCATACAATATATAGAAAGTAATATGTATACTAAATTCTGAAGTATATTTTGGTATATTATATTTACATTTTTGTATATTTTGTTTATATTTTTTATAATATGCACACAATATATAGAAAGTAATATGTATACTAAATTATGAAGCATATTTTAGTATATTTTTGTATATTTTAGTATATTTTGTTTATATTTTTTTATAATATGCACACAATATATAAAAAGTAATATGTATACTAAATTATGAAGCATATTTTAGTATATTTTTGTATATTTTGTTTATATTTTTTATAATATGCATATAATATATAGAAAGTAATATGTATACTAAATTATGAAGTATATTTTGATATATTTTGTTTATATATTTTGGTATATTATCATATATTTTGGTATATTTTGTTTATATTTTTTATAATATACATATAATATATAGAAAGTAATATATATATTAAATTCTGCAGCATATTTTAGTATATTTTGGTATATTTTTGTATATTGATATATTTTGTTTATATTTTTTATAATATGCATACAATATATAGAAAGTAATATGTATACTAAATTATGAAGAATATTTTGGTATCTTTTTGTATATTTTTGTATATTTTTTGGTATATTATGATATATTTTGGTATATTTTATTTATATTTTTTATAATATGCATACAATATATAGAAAGTAATATGTATACTACATTCTGAAGCATATTTTGGTATATTTTTATATATTTTGATATATTTTGTTTATATTTTGATATATTTTGATATATTTTGGTATATTTTGTTTATATTTTCTGGTATATTATGATATATTTTAGTATATTTTGTTTATATTTTTATAATATGCATACAATATATAGAAAGTAATGTGTATACTAAATTTTAAAACATATTTTTGTATATTTTTGTATATTTTGGTATATTTTGTCTATATTTTTTAGTATATTATGATATATTTTGATACATTTTGTTTATATTTTTTACAATATGCATACAATATATAGAAAATAATATATATACTAAATTCTGAAGCATATTTTGGTATATTTTGTTTATATATTTTGGTATATTATGATATATTTTAGTATATTATGATATATTTTGGTATATTTTGTTTATATATTTTTTATAATATGCATAAAGTAATATGTATTTAAATTATGAAGCATATTTTGGTATATTTTTGTATATTTTGGTATATTTTATTTATATTTTGGTATATTTTTGTATATTTTGTTTATATATTTTGGTATATTATGATATATTTTGGTATATTTTTTATAATATGCATACAATATATATAAAGTAATATATATACTAAATTCTGAACCATATTTTGGTATATTTTTGTATATTTTGGTATATTTTATTTATATTTTTTTGTAATATGTATACTAAATATACCGAAATATATCGTCTATAATCTGCGTAACAATTCTTTGTGCCCAGATATATGCAAATATACTAAAATATACCAAAATATACCGAAATATACTAAAACTTGTTAAAGAGGTTTGCATATATTTTGATATATTTGGTTTATATATTATCTTTATGCCAAAATATACCAAAACATACCGAAATATATCAAAATATACAACCTTTATTCATTGATACAACAATATACCAAAATATACAAAATATATCAAAATATACCAAAATATTTATTGATATATTAAAATATACCAAAATATACTAAATATACTTCAAAATCCGATATTCTCTTCATCTTCCCTTCACCACCAGTAACACAGAGAAACAGAAATCGAAGAAGAAGAAGGCGATGACGCTGTCGGAGTTCACGATGGGAACGTATGTAGGACCTAGAGGAGCGAAGCAACAACAACACCGAAATATACCAAAATATACCCCAACCCATTACATAAGTATGAGTATATTTCTGAATATTTATGGTATATTTAGTATATTTCCTATATATTTTAGTAAATTTGTGTATATTTATAGTAAATATATTTGTATATTGTACAAGATAGGTAAATATATAATCATAATATGTTTCATAATCATTATAGCTGATCTTTGTGCCAAAATATACCAAAATATACCGAAATATATCAAAATATATAACCTTTATTTATTGGTACTGTTCATCATACTATTTGAGAAATATACCAAAATATACAACCTTCATTCATCGGTACTGTTCATTACTATTTGAGAAATATACCAAAATATACAAAAATATACAACCTTCATTCATGCTGGCATTGTTCTTGCCATTAGCTAGCCGCTGCTAGTCCCCATTGTTGTTGCTAGCCGCTGCTACTCGCTGTTGCTTTTGTCAAAAATCTGAAGCCTGTTCTCCCCACATAAAACCCAAGAACTTGAGAACTTTGCTCTCCTTTTTCTCTTCTAATTTGTTGAGGCCAAAAATTTGGTGGAGCCTGTTCTCTCCTTCTTCTGTTCGGATACATTTAACTTGCTTTCAGATGTTCAGATACAGAAAACTATTTTCTGTATGCTAATCATGAACAAACGCCCCAAACAGGCTAGCCTCACTCAGAAAAATAAATTACATAAAATCTATCAGCAATTGTGGAAAAAATTAAAGAACAACGATAAAGATAAAAAACGGAGAGAGAGAGAGAGAGAGAGAGAGAGAGAGAGAGAGAGAGAGAGAGAGAGAGAGAGAGAGAGAGAGAGAGAGAGGTGCGACACGGATGTGATTTGAGAACTGATTGCAATTGGAGAGAGGTTGAAGATGAGAAGTGAAAGGGCAAAAGTGAAGACCTCCATGAGCGTTGGGACGTTTCGATGATAAAGAAACGAATCCATCAATAGCGTCTTCATCGTCCTTCGAGCCTAACTAGTCTAGAGCCTCTCCGATTTCTGAATCCGAAGACCCAAATTCTTCTTCTTCTTCTTCTTTGAAATCATCATCATCTTCTTCTTTTCATATAATCTGTTCATCTTCTTCTCGCTTCTGCTCAATCTGCTTCACTGATGGCTCCCTTTGCTAATATATATATTCTGGTATATATGATAATATTTAGCAATGTTTAGTATTCGTGTAATAAAGTAAAAGTGGCGCATAGATTCCTGATATTAAGTTAAATTTTCTGTCATTCTATGTAATTTCCTCTCAAACAAAACTGAGGAAAAAAAAAAAAAACAATGATCATACTCCATAATCTTCTTCAGATTAAGGGGTATGGATTCGAACTTCAAACTACAAGAACTCTTAGCGTGTAGTTAGAGTCTCTTTGATGATATGAGGGACCCCAATGTTTGAGTTCCACCTTCAAAGTATAAACGTTTTAGTCTTAAATATTAAAAAAAATTAAGTTGTATCGTAAATGGATATAACTCATATACTGTAAATTCAAATTAACTCAATTATTGTGTCAAATTCACAAAACCAAACCTGCTCGTTTATTAACCGTTTTATAAGAATGTATCTCTATATAATATATATAACTTTTTTACAATCAAAATTTGATATTAGTTTTTTAAAAAATGTATCTTTTTTCTTTTTTTTTTCGGTCTGGTTCTCGAAGGTCTTAATAAAATTATAAAATATAAATAAGTTATTTAAATTAAACTAATTTTTAAAAATATATTTAACAATAAAAAAGATATTATTAATAAATTAATAAATATATTAATTTTAGATTAACTTATTTATAATATATCTTTTAAATTATATATGATCGTGTTACATAGTTTGTTTTCGAGCTTAACAAATTAAATTATTTATAAGTCAGATTTTAATCATGTTTAATCTTATTTAATCAATTTTGACCAAAATCTGTTAAATATATGTCAAATATATGCCGTGTTTGGGTCAGCTTATAGTGTTAATGACAAAAATTATCACTCTAAAAAAGTCAATCTATCAAACAAGGGCACAATCACTTTTGCTCCTTGCAAAAAGTTCTCGCAAGAGTTTGAGTTGTGTTTCCTCTTGAATCAATTACCAATTATCGTTTTAGTGAGCTATTGTTTCGCACACAAGCCCTTCTTTGAGCAGACTTCTCCTTTTACTCCTTAGCATATAAAGTATCAACAATCATTTCTGAATATTATTTCTCTCATAAAGGCAACTTCTTGCATGCCACTAAACTTTATGTGTTGAACATGTTGCCAATATTCATCCTAAACCACAAAAACCTCCAATGAAATTATATATAATTGCATCCGTCAACTTCTTCCAAATATGTTTACTCCATTAATTAGTAAGTTTGTGGGTGCTTTGGACATTCTTTGTCTTATTGTCCCTCAAAAGGGTTCAACCAGGCAAAATTCTTATTCTCCAAAAGCAGGGCCGCTTAGAGCAAGGGTTTAAAGGGCCACAGTCTTCACCTTTTATTTTTGGGTTCCATGGGTTCCCTGCACACACACATAGACACACACACTCACACACACATATATATATATAATTAAATAATAAAAAATTATTTAAAAAATATAATTTTTTAATTTTTTAAGGTGTTAAGTTATCATTTTGTGTCGCTCTAAAAACTTAAGACCCGACCCATATCTAAAAGACTGATTTTCTAAATCAATTTTCTAGAAGAAGACATTTTGACGATAAGAATCTGTACTAAAAGTAATTAGAAAAAGAAAAAGAAAAAAGACTAATTTTAATAATAAAGTTGACTTTTTATAAGCTGACAGCGAAGAACATTTTTTTCATTAATATTAACCAACATCTAATATGATACGCTTATAGATTATGTCCAATTAAAATTCAAGAAAAATACAGACTTTTGATATGTAGAAATAACAAAAAATTCTAAACTAAATTTCATTATCGGGTTTCAATGGAGCAGCCAGGTTCCCAGTCTTCTGACCCAGTCCTCTGTCGTTTACATACTCAAAGCATCCTATGGTGTGTAGAAGCCGACGGCTTATCACCAACCCCTGCTGACCAGAAGAGTCAAAAAAGCAGAGCCCAACAGCGTTAAAAGCTGAAGTACATTTCTCCACGCGTCGCACCACCTTGTAATGACGACCTCACTTTATGAAGAAATACAAACCTTCATTATTTAAAACAAACTTTTATTTTTTCTAAAAAAAAGCTTCTAATTTAACATTATCAGTAATAAATTTATGTAAATTCCTGAATATATTATTATTAAATAATTTATTATACAAACCTAAGATATATAAAGTTTATTTACTATATAATTATACATACATAATTACATCTTAATTTGGATTAACATCTATCCATTCTAAAATATATTCGTAAATCAACATAAAATTTCTCTAATAATAATTTTAATTTTTAACTCTTGCATTACTGCCATGTACTAAAGTCGTTGGGGTCGGCTCTCTCTACCGTATACATACGCCAACAATACCGTATGCTTGCAGCACAAGAGTTCTCCAATTCCTTCCTGGAGTCCCTTTATGATAGACTATATAAACAAACCCATAACCCGCTTTCCCAATCACGACAACAATTCTAGGTGATAAAGCCAGAAAAAGAAAGCAAGAAAAATGTTTTCTATCAGAAACATGCCATCCACCAACTCGATTTTCTCCACTTACGCCTCAGTGGCAGCTTCTGCTATGCTCGTCCGATCCATAGCCAACGAGTTCATCCCTGATCAGCTCCAAAACTACTTCCTCTCAGGCCTTCGTTACTTCTTTCGTCCTTCCTCTTCATATCTCACTCTGATCATTGAAGAATTTGATGGTTTTGTTAGAAATGAAGCCTACGAGGCTTCGGAGATCTTTCTCAGCACAATAATCACCCCAGAAGTCCAACGCCTAAAAGTAACCAAAGCCCCGAGAGAGGAAAACATATGGGTCAGAGTCGAAAAGGGGCAGGAACTGAGCGACGAGTTTGAAGGGATTCAAATTAGATGGAAATCAGTCTGCGAAGAGACCCAGAAATCCAACCCAGACGATCCCTACTCTGTTCCTGTCAAGACCCAGCAACGTTCTTTTGAGCTGCGTTTCCTTAAGAAACACAAGAATAAGGTAGTTTCTGAGTACTTACCTCATGTTATAAGTAGAGCAAAAGCTGTAAAGGAGGAGAAGAAGGATGTAAGGCTCTTCACGCTAGGCAATTTCTATGGAGACCCAAGTGGTGGTGGTGTTTGGGGATCCATAAAATTAGAACACCCAGCAAATTTTAACACCTTGGCTATGGATCCAGAGTTGAAGAAGGAATTGATAGAGGACTTGGACAGATTTGTTAGAAGAAGAGAATTTTATAAGAAAGTGGGCAAGGCATGGAAACGTGGGTATTTGTTATATGGACCTCCCGGTACGGGGAAATCAAGTTTGATTGCCGCCATGGCTAACTACCTCAAATTTGATATTTACGATTTGGAACTTCCGAATCTCCAGTGCGATTCGGAGCTCAGGAGATTGTTGGTTGCCACAGCAAATCGATCTATTCTCGTCATTGAAGATATTGATTGCAGTGCAGACTTGGAAAATGGAGATCCAAACAATTTGGTTCGAAGCACAAGGGTAAGGACAATTTCTCCAAATGGGTCTATTCATACTTCATAAAAATCCCTTAATTGAACTTCAAAATTGGTGTTCTTAGCTGTTTCTTTTAATTTTTTCTTTGCAATGTATGTGATATTCATATTTGGGCCTCTTGGTGGTTCCAACTAGTATCAAAGCATTTGTATGTTCAAGTAATTTCTAACTTGTTTGCTTGACACAGATGACACTTTCTGGGCTACTAAACTTCATTGATGGGCTATGGTCGAGCTGTGGTGACGAGCGCATCATTGTCTTCACAACGAACCACAAGGACCGATTAGATCCAGCATTGCTGCGTCCAGGCCGGATGGATGTGCATATTCACTTGTCCTATTGCACAATACAAGGATTCAAGCTTCTAGCTTCAAATTACCTTGGAATTGAAGGGAATCACGAGCATTTTGCAGAGATAGAAGAACTGATGGAGAAGGCGCAAGCCACCCCTGCAGAAGTTGCAGAGGAATTAATGAAGAGTGATGATGCTGATGCATCCTTGCGTGGACTTGTTAAGTTTTTGAAAAGGAAGAAGTCAGAAGCTGAGACCAAGGATGAAACCAAGGAAAAGGAAGATGATGATGAAGAAGAAGAAGAACCGAAAAAGAAGCAGAAAATTGATATTGAGTATGTTAATGGAGGAAGATTGCATTTCAGAGGAGTAGGAAGAAGATGTTTAAGAGGGCGGAGGGGCCGTCTCTTGCGCTAAGAACTCTATTATCCTAGTTATCTGGTTAACCTTCATCGGCATATAAATCATCACAATAAAGCTTACGCTTGTCTCAATTTTTATGACAGCACAGTTCATTGTATATCAAAGTCCAATTGTCATGTCATTCATCATATTCTAATGTCGTCATTCGATTTCAATCTGGAACCAATCAAAAACTTATATGCAAAATTAGTAAACAGAAGAGATAATGTTGTACAGTAATAAAATAAACATTGAAGTAACGGAAATGACTCGAAAAAATTATTTACGCAGTTCAACTCACAAGTCTACATTTGCGAGGCTTTATCTAAATAAAAAATAACACTATGAATAAATTTTATAACTGTTGCAACTGGACTAATACGATGATCATAACATTAACGTACACTTTGTAATACTTACAGTAGGTCTAATACTCTGTAAGAGAAATTAAAATAATAGCTATTACAACTGGAATAACACGATAACTTTAACGTCAATGTTACACTTTGCAATATACAATACATTACATAGCTATTACAATTATACTAACACAATGATCACAATACCAATGTCACACTTTGCAATATTTATAAAAGGTCTAACACTGTGTAGCAGCACTCTATGCACATGAATTACAACGAGCTTCTCTCGTCTAGAAGAACGTTGTCAAACTCTGCGAACAAATACTCAGTCGCCAAATACAGTCACCTCTGTCTTTTTAAAATCAACTATAGAGAATACAACTCCTTCTTGTTCTTACAATCACTCAATCGATTTATAAGCTTTAGTATAAAGACTTTCTATAGTAGACAAATTTTGGGCAATTTTTTGGGCAAACTGTGGGATAAATTGTATCGGATACTTTGGGCACAGTCCTGATAGATTTTTTAGAAAACTACAATTTTTCATTAGTAGCAGAAATCTTCTACAACCTTCCAATATTGCTGGATCTTTAGTATAATGGGCACATTGAAATCCTTTGATGAAGATGCTCTGCTTGTTTTATTTTTAAAACATTTCACAAGGATTTAGAATTCTTTTCCAAAGAATATATAATTACAGTTTTTAAGAAAGTCATTATTCCATCTTAAAGAAAGATCAATTTTTGGATTTGAAAATGTTCTATTTTCTAAAAGATTCTGAGCATATCAAATTAAAAACATTTTCCTAAAAACACTAAAACTAGAAACATGCCAACAACAAGATTTCAAAAACATTTTATAAGATTGAAAACTATTCCAATGGTTATGCGGTATTTTGAATACTGTTGGATTTGAATAAAAACAATTTTTGAATTTAAGATTGATTCATTTTAGGTAAGGATTTTGATTATCTTCTAATTGAGAATTACTTTGTAAAGAATGCCACGATTAGAAATTTGAAAACATTCCATACGATTAAACCAAAAATTCAATGATTATTTTTCTAAAAACGGAATATGCAACTGTACGCAATATTCTAGTTTCAAAAACATATATTTGTTGCACATTGTTTTACTTAGAAATAAGCCAAGATTCTAAAATCAGATTTTGAAGAACATTCCTAAAGATTTAAATTCTTGTTCCAATGTGAAAAAAAATATGAGTCACAAGTAAACAAATTATAACACACAACAATTGATAATGCAGTTTGTCGTAATAGCCTACGTTTGTGGGGCCTTGCCCGAAAAAGAGGTTTCACTAAGGTTAGAGAATTACACACTGCTTCACAGCAAGAGACCTTCTTCTTACAACAGTTACACACTACCTTAAACCTCTAACACTCTTGGAACCGAACCACTAATACTCTTTAGACTATCAGGCAATCTCTACACAGCCTTCTCCAATCTAACAGATGCAATTGCACTCGTTCACAAGGGATCACTCAAACACTATTACAAGAATCAAGGCACAATTTAAATTCTCACACTTAATTTTCAGTGATAATCAAGTCTGCAAATGACTCTGAATAAATAGGCATCAGTCTGACGTCTTTCCATAGCAGATCGGAATCACAGAAGATTTCTGGGCAGACTATGAGATGAACTGTGAAGCGATACTGTTGGCACAAACTGCGGAAAAACATATCTCCAGAATTCTGTTACTTCCAAAACGCATCGCATGGCTTGAAACTTTTTCCAACAGCACGACTCTGGCAATATCATAGTTTCCAAAAACAAGAACAATTTCTAAAAGCAACCTGCAGCTAGTAATGAGGAACAAAGGAACATTTCCTAAACCAAGGATGAAGTAGATGACGAGAATAAAAAGGAACATAAATGTAACACCCCGCCTCCCAAGTCCCATCTTCCACGTCATCTGACGGTTCAACTTTCTTTGATAAAAAATCTCGGGATGCCCGGGAGACGGGCCCGTGATACATTTTCTTCTTCTTAGACCCAAATGCATTAGGGTTCTTGTGTACATTAGTTTATGTACCAAATGACATCATGGTAAATAAAATTCTTCATTTATTCATTCGACAATTCCGAGTACAATAATCCATTACAGCGAAAAATAAATTCAAAGCTGAAAATACATAATTTCACTTGGGTCGATGTGCCCTACATTAAAATAAATAAAACTTTCAATGGGTAAATCTCCTCGCAAGCTGATTAATTTCCTGTTGTGAAAAATAATGAGTGAGCTATTATTTCAACCAGACAATGCAAGCAGATCAAACACCTTCAGAGATTAGTTCGATTCAACCAATATATTAATTCAGTTGTAATTCAGACCGAACGGGAATACCCTCTGTACTCTAGATTTAGGGAGAGAGATCAATTCTGAAACTCAAACCCATTTCTAGTGGGATCATTCTTGAAACCCGTTTCATGCTGGTGTCAGCATTGACAGCCAGTTCAAATTCTACATAGAACACAGAAAGTCTCCCATACCGGTACGTGGTTGAAATCTCATTTAATCTGACTTTTGTGTGTAAGGGCATAGTAGATAAATATTTTAACAGAAATTGAACATACCACAGTATAACATGATAAATCAACAGAAGCATAGATTTTCGATTTCTAATGTAGAAGATTGTACGAGACGCAACTACAGAGCATACTCTCTCAAATAGGAAAATGACTTTCGATTTCTGATGTAGAAGATCGTACAAGACGCAACTATAGAGCATGCTCTCTTGGTCATGCAACATGATGATTGGATGACATAAATGCAAAGAACAAGAATAAAGACATAAAAGAATCAAGCTAACCAAACAAGCAAGCATCATCTAAGTCAAAATAATAAATTAAAAGAAAGGAAAGAAACTCACCTAGAGATCGCTTCCTAAATTATTTGTAGCACTTCGTGGCTACTACTTTGTGAACTATTTAGAATAGCTCAAGCAAAGAAGAACTAGAACTAAGGTTGCCAAGAAGGAGGCAAAAAGAGAAAGCAAGAGGAATTTTCAACTCTTGTCTTTGGGATGAATGAAATGGGTGAAGTAGGGGGGTTTATATAGGACCCTCTTCCAAATAGTGTTCAATGTGGGATTATTCCTTCCCACACATTCCCACTTTAACATCTCAACAAATGAGATATTTCATTCATGAATGCCTTTCCTTTACACATTTCTTCTCTATGTATATTACCATCATACTAAACAAAATATTATTTTCATTA
Source organism: Tinospora cordifolia (assembly GCA_030144865.1). Classification (NCBI taxonomy): domain Eukaryota; kingdom Viridiplantae; phylum Streptophyta; class Magnoliopsida; order Ranunculales; family Menispermaceae; genus Tinospora; species Tinospora cordifolia. The sequence goes on from JAJIYU010011775.1 coordinate 14,753, forward strand.
GTGCATCTAATTAATACTTTATACACATACTTTTCTATATTAATATCATACTAAAAATATTATTTTTTTATTCAAATAGAGAAGAATATATTTACCCAGCAATTCTTATATGTCTATTATTAATCAATCTATATTCTTTTATACTTCTATGCTAAATGATTAATTGCATACCCATGACAAACATATATATGTATTTATATATAAATATATACGTGTATGTGTTTTAAACTCAAATTTCAGTTATTACATCACTAAAATTTCAGGTATTACAACCTACCCTCCTTACAATAAATTTTGTCCTCGAAATTTGTACCTAGCTACGTCAATGCTGTTTGGTTAGGTATTTTGGGTGAAA